>NIVC01001601.1:330000-374577 GCA_002269645.1 Macrostomum lignano | reverse complement strand
CAGAAATCTGGCAACCGCTCGTGACCGTTAAGAATAGCGCATAACAATGGCGTCAGATTCTGGCAGTTTTCTTCTTTTAGTAGATTTTCACGTTCTGGGCAGCCGAAAATAGCTTCCAGGATGTGCAGGTTTCCATGAATGGCTGCGTAATGGGCGCAGTTGTTTTTGTTGCTGCAAACTGTTTTCAGGTTTAAAGTTTTTCTGCTGCAGATATTCGAACACCAGCAGGTTGCCCATGGTTGCAGAAAGGTGTAGCGGAGACTGGGTGCCTTCTGGTTCCTCTGATTCCGGTCGAACACTTATTTTGCAGTGATCAAACAGCCACCTGACCAAGCTGAGTTTGTTCTCGCTAACAGCAACATGCAGTGGCAAGTGGCCGCGTGCATTCCTCAGATCGGTGCGGCACTGAAGGTCAGACAGCACGGCAGCCATGTCCAGCCTGCCAGTCATGAGCGCCAAGTGCAAGGCTGAATTGCCATCTGCGTCCTGATCGTTCACAATTTCCTTAAGAAACGAGCACTTGGGATTCCTTCGAACCGCTCTTAACAGTTGAATGTCGCCAGCCAAAATCAAGTGATGAAGAATGGTCATACCGTTTTCTCTCTTCTTTCCATCGAAATCTCTGCTGAGAAGGAATTCCAAGTGCTTAACGTTTTGAAACTTGAATATGTCTTCTAGCTTCAGCTCGTCAACTACATGATCGATGCTTAGTGAGGCCTCCGTTTGCCGAAGAAGTTCAACCACTTTGACACTGTTGACCGCGACAGCCAGCGAGAACACCGACAGTCCATTGTTATTCGTACTAGAGGCACTCGCTCCCCGGTCGAGCAGCAGCTCGGCCACTTTCTCTTTGCCCCGTCTGATGGCACCAAAAACTGGCGTTTCACCATGTTTGTCTTTGAGATCAATAAGCGCCCCTTTTGATAGAAGGAAGCGAATCATCTCCTTGCTTCCAACCTCGGCCGCGAAATGCAGAGCTCCTTTGCCTTCATTATTCTGCGCGTTCACGTCCGTCCCAGATTCGAAAAACTTGGAGAGACATTTAATCGCGAGTTTTTTTGACACGCAGCCCGGAGGCAGTTTGCTCTTCACAAGGTGATCGGGCAGTTCCTTTGTCCTGGACACGACCTCAAGAAATTTCGGCTTCAGCGCGTCTTGTCCGCGAAGTCCCTTTTCAATAGATCTTTTTAAGTCATCCAAATGCTCGTCGGTCTCCATCTTTAGTCTTTTAACTTTGTCCAACTTAGATGTGCAAGGCTTGCTGCAGAGCACGTGCGCAGCGTTGTTTCCCTCTTTATTAGTGTCCTGTGCTTTTGCTCCAGCTTTCAGCAGCACAGGAACCAGCTTTAAATTTGAACTCTTCACAGCAACAATCAGTGCGTTATCACCTTGAGAATTCTTGTAGCTTATGTGAACCTTACTCTGAATTAGAAAGTTCACGATCTCTTCGTGTCCGTTCGCGCACGCAATAGTTAAGCAGTTTTCACTTGACTTTGTTCGGCTACTGAGTGACACCTGGCCTTTTGTCTCGTGAAGTAGCCTCAGGTTTCCAGTTGCGCAGGCCATGTGGGCAATGCTGCGCCATTCCTGGTCGAATGTTTCATCGATTCTACCGCCTTTCTTCCGAAGCGCCTCCAGGATGGAGTCGCTGCCGAGCTGGACGCTCAGCATCACGGGCGAAGTCCCTGAGTCATCAAGTGCATTAGGATCGATGCCATCCCTTTCGAGCAGAGATCGGACAGCGGCCTCGTTCTTTCCCTCAACAGCGTAGTGAAGAACAGTCTTCAAGGACATGTCCGCAGCGGCTAGCTGGCATCCCGAGTTGCTAAGGTACACCAAGAACGCTTCATTTTGGTTTGCGGCTGCGAGGAAGATGGGCGTAACGCCGTTGTTATCTGCATTGTCCAACTCTGCACCCTGGCTGTGCAAAAGCTTCAAAAGCTCCAAGGAACCAGACTGGCACGCAAAGTGCGCTGGTGTTCGTCCATTGTGAGCGATGGCATTGACATCCGCTCGATTTTTCTTGACGAGAAACCTGACCATGCCCAGCTCGTTTTTTGAGCAGGCGATCATCAGCGGTGTGATGCCGCAGTTGTCTTCCTGGTCCATCACGCAACCAAACAGGGAGAAGCACTGGACAACCTTGAGATTGCCGCTCTTTACCGCCAAGTGAACCGCATTTTCGCCGGCATGATTCCGTCTGTTGACGTCGGCACCAACGGACTTGAGCACGGTGACAAGCGATTCGCTGCCTTGAGCAGAACTGATCATGAAAGGCGTCATTCCGTCGTGGTCTTGAGTATCGAAGGGCGACTCAGCTTCAAGTAGATGCATCAGGGCGTCGTTTGTCTTATCCATGCAGGCATAGTGCATGGCTGTTTTGATTTCATTATTTGTTGCCTGAATGTCGCACTCAAGAGTTTCAGTTAGATATTCCAAAACGGCATAAGATCTTTTCTGCTTTAGTGCTTCTAGAAGTAACGTGTTTCCAGCACAGTCTACAGTGCTTACGTTGGCATTTTTCTCTTTCAAATATTTGATGATTTCCAGCTTACCTGTTTGGACAGCGTGTTGCAAAGCAGTTCTACCGGCTCTGTCTTTGTAGTCGATCGTGCACAGATTGGGTCGGGTTGTCAGAAGCTTGATCGCGTCGATTGCTCCGCATTTAACGGCAATTATAAGCGGCGTCATCCCTTTGTTGTCGGGGTCGTCAAAAGAAACCCTTCTTTGCTGAAGAAAGTTCAGTAGTGCCACATTATTTTCCTTCACGGCGTAGTAGGCGATGCTATGCCGAGGATGTCCCTCGTATCCAGCTTGCAACCTTTTTCTGCCAAAAAACGAACCATTGAAAGCGACTTGTTGCGAGCTGCGCACAAAATGGCGGTCTCGCCGTTACGATTCGGTATGTCGAGTTCTGCGCCTCGCTCTCCCAGCAGCATCAGTATGTCTTCTTGCTTGTTATGAGCGGCTCTTAACGCTGGTGTCACATCGCGCTGATTCTTAACGCTCAAATTGCAACCCTGATCGATGAGAAACTCGATGGCTTGAATCGGTCCCTTCTGAGAAATTGCTAAAAGTGCTGTTTCGCCAGTATTAGGATCCTGCTCATCGATTTTCAAGCCTTTCTCAGAAAGAAATTTCAAGACTTCTGGTAGCTCCGTCTGTCGCATTGATACTGCCATTATAGGTAAGTTTCCCATTTTCTCATGGGCTTCCAGGGAGCAGCCCTGGTCCAGGAGGTACTTCAGCATATCCAATGTTCCTTGGGCAAGAGCTAGCTGAATGGGGGTGACGCCTTGTTCGTCTTTTTCGTAAAGCGGAGCGCCTTTCTCTCTTAAGAGTTTTAGTATATCCAAGTGCCCTGTCAAGATGGCAATTTTAACGCATTCTTCATTGTTATTCACATCGCAGCCTTCGTCCAGCATGTATTTCACAGCATCATAAAAACCGTTCTGCACTGCGCAGCGAAGAGGGCTGCGGCCATCTTCATCAACTTTGTCATCAAACTTTACTGGAAAGTACTGCAACATCTCCGTGTGACCGCACAGGCCAGCTTGGGAGGCGAGGACGAGCTTTGCTCGGTAGGACACATCGCACTTTCTTTCGTGCATGAATCGTACCACCTTGATCCAGTTCTTTGTGACCGCCTTTTCAAGAATACTAGCGGTCGGCTTCTCCGCTAGCTGATGAATGCACGACTGTTGCTTCTCCAGCTTCTTAGCAATCTTTGTGTTCCCGTTGAACAGAGCGTAGAATACGGCCGACAAGCCGTCGTTTGTTTTCTTCGTCACGTCCGCGCCGCGACCAAGGAGCTGGTCTACGATGACAACGCTGCCCGACTGAGCGGCGCACATCAGCGGCGTGATGCCACTCTTATCGGCCTGATCGGAATTCGCTCCCCTGGTGAGCAGCGTGCCGAACACGTCCTGGTGGCTCGACAGTGCGGCAATGTGCAGGCCGGAGCGACCCTCCTCGTTTGTGGCGTTCGGGTCGATGCCTTTCAGCAAAAACGAGTGCACGGAACGATTGTTGCCTGATGCGACCGAGGCGAAGAACAAGTTTCGCTCTACTTTGTCTTTTTCCGATCCTATATCGCTTTTTTCCAGCCTCCTCTCACCATGCTTCATCATTTTGAGCAGAGACTTTTGAATGTCTTCCGACATGACAGCTGGTTACGTTGGACGTTAACTTATCTAGAAATGAACCAGTTAATAATGGAATACATGCAGTTATTCACCTCATCTGAAACTTTATATGAACTTGCATTCGAGTATTTTAAAACTATTTTTTGCAAATTAGATTTCTAAAGAATACATGCTTGATACGAATGCACCTGTGTATTTTCAATCTAAAGTGCATTCGGATTAAATACGAGTATATAAATCAAGTTATAACAAGACTTACAAATATTTCCAACGGCCCTTCCAAGCAAGCACGTCTCAAGTGTTTTGCCCGTTTAGGCTTCCTTTCAGGCAAACCTATAAGTGGCTGCATACACATGGAATCATAGCGTCTCTCCAAGCCTAGTGTATAGGCAATAAGCCTCATTGCCTGCTCCGACTGAATCCAGCTAGTGCAGGCGTTTCGCTCTACCTACTGTACGTACGTACATGTACGTGGCGGATTTGAGCGGAGACGAAAAACACAATTAAACAGTCCCGCTCTGTTCCGTCCTTATTTTAGTACCCTATTTTGACTGTACTCCACAGTGTACACCACCGAATCTGCTTGCATAGCGACAATAAGCCTCCCTTGCAGAGGTGGAAAACTTTACGCTCGTACTGCATCGCATGGCTTACATTTCGTGACGAACTAAAATTTACAAGGATAATTTTTTTGTGCGACTACACAAGTTGCTATTATCAAACTCCCAGTAACTGTCTATTGCATGCTGTATATTACCAATCGTGTACGAACAATATGCACTCAATTATCCAAAGTTGCAAAAATGTGCACACATTTATCTGTGTGACCAATAATATAAATAATCGCAATATGAGTATCAATTCAAAACTGAAAGGTCAGCTATAAAAGTTTTGCTGGCAAATATGAGTCAAATATGAAAAAATATAAGTCATATATGAGATGCGAGCTACACTACGAGTAAGCCATGGCTCGCATTCAATCAACCGGTGGCAGAGACGACTTGCCATCTCGCTTCTTCAAGCCACTCCGGGAGCTCAAACGGTCGGAATCCGTCTCGTCAAGGACGCCAGTCCTGTCCAAAGACGTCCGCGGCTCTCCAGATTCTGCAAAACGGGTTTTGGAAAAAGTTAATTTGAACTACTAACTAACTAACTAACTAACTAACTAACTAACTAACTAACTAACTAACTAACTAACTAACTAACTAACTAACTAACTAACTAACTAACTAACTAACTAACTAACTGACTAGCTAACTAACTAACTAACTAACTAACTAACTAACTAACTAACTAACTAACTAACTAACTAACTAACTAACTAACTAACTAACTAACTAACTAGCTAACTAACTAACTAACTAACTAACTAACTAACTAGCTAACTAACTAACTAACTAACTAACTTACTTACTTACTTACTAACTAACTAACTAACTAACTAACTAACTAACTAACTAACTAACTGACTGACTGACTAACTAACTAACTAACTAACTTACTTACTTACTTACTAACTAACTAACTAACTAACTAACTAACTAAGTAACTAACTAACTAACTGACTGACTAACTAACTTACTAACTAACTAACTAACTAACTAACTAACTAACTAACTAACTAGCTAACTAACTTACTAACTAACTAACTAACTAACTAACTAACTAACTAACTAACTAACTAACTAACTAACTAACTAACTAACTAACTAACTAACTAACTAACTAACTAACTACCATTCAAATCTTCGGCTCTGCGCAGCCTCTCGAGCAGGGCGGCCGGCGTGTCGTCGCAGGTGGGCGGGGGAGTCGGCGCTCTTTGCCGGGTGTCCGGTGGCAGGTGGATGCTCTCCTCAGATGTCAGCGAGTCTGAGTCCTGCGAAGCCGTCGGCAATTTTTCGTTAGTAGAATGGGGGCACTTAATTAACGTTTGAACAATAGCGCGAAAGGGGGCAAGCAAGTCTATAGTGGTGGAGGCGGCAACTCATGTAATACTTTCTGAAAAAAGGTAGCAGCATGGACGCTTTACCTTCTCCGGAGCTTTCATTTTAGGAGGCTTCTGCTTTCTATCCTTCTTAGTCTTCTTTCGGTCTGCTTTTGGCTTTTTTGTAGAAGTCGGAGCAGCAGTTGCTTCAGCTGTTGCCGCAGACGCTTCGGACTTGTGTTGAAGCTTTGCAGATGGCTGAATGAATTTTGTCAGAGTCGAGGTTGGCCGCTCCTTGCTCACAGCCTGTCAAATTGAAAGTAGTCGATTTGAATGACATAACCGATAGGTAAGTCTAGAGCAATAACAAGAACCGTAGCCCAGTGGTCTGGCGCGGCGCTCTGATGTGTCAGCGGCCCAGGCTCGATTCCAAGTGCAGTCACATTAATTTGGAGCTAAATTGGAAACTCGGCTTGGCTCTGCTCGTGCAATTAACGGCTTTGAGGTCCAACACCCAAGGCACAGTGAAGTGTACATGCCTAACGATATGCCGAAGTTAGGGCCGCTGTACACTCCTGTGTGAGTGTGTGCCTGCTCTGAATGGACAGTAATGCCTCTCGCCGGTTGTGCGACAATGTTGCTTAAAGTGCGCCAGGGTGCTCACAGCCCCTCTGCCTCTATAGTAATCAATAGAAGTAAAGTCTTGAATAAAAATTAGAAACTATTGCATAGTTATAAGCGAGCGGTCAGTGACAATCAATCAATTAATACTGTGGCTGCTACATTTAGTTGCCAGGCACATCAAAATTCGTGGAGACATTAATTAGGACGATGAAAATAGAGTTTTCACCTGAATGACGGTCTTGAGAAGCTTAGGCGTCGGCTCCCTCTCCTTGATAACTTCCTCAATCTGCACGCTTTTCTTTGCCACCTTCTTCGCCTTGTCCTTAGTCAGAGTTTTCTTTGCCCGCTTCTTCAGCAGCGCGTAGGCCTGCGGGTAGTCCTGCATGGCCTCCTCGAAGTCCGCCTTGGACAGAGTGAACAGCGTGGCGAAGCCCTTGGACCTGACGTCTGCGGTGCGACGGTTGCCGCCGGACAGGCTCATGAGCGAGATCTCGCCGAACACCGAGCCTTCTTTGAGCGTGACGAACACGATGCTGTTGTTGGGGCCGCCCACCACCTCCACCTGGCCGTTCATGATGATGTACATCTCCATGCCGACCTCGCCCTTGGAAACAGGAAGGATATTCTCTCAAAAAATTTGAATAAATTGCCTACGAATAAATGAGTGCCAGTGGCGATAAAATGAATATCTGTGGCGCTAAAATGAATGTCTGTGACGCTAAAATGAATGTCTGTGGCGCTAAAAAGAGTGTCTGTGGAGCCGAAATGGGTGTCTGTGGTGCCGAAATGAGTGTCTGTGGTGCCGAAATGAGTGTCTGTGGAGCCGAAATAAGTGTCAGTGGAGCCAAAATGGGTGTCTTTGAAGCCGAAATGAGTGTCTGTGGAGCCAAAATGGGTGTCTGTGGAGCCAAAATGAGTGTCTGTGGAGCCAAAATGGGTGTCTGTGGAGCCAAAATGGGTGTCTGTGGAGCCAAAATAGGTTTAAATTTAAGCCCATCTAATCTGAAAAAGGGTACTACGAGCGCAGCAGAATTAAGACAAGGCGGCTCTGCACTGCTCACCTTTTTGCAGATGTAATCACCGGGAAGATACAGCACTGGCTTCAGCTTCAGAATGAGGTCCGACAGCAGAGCCCGTTCGCAGTCCTTCAAATTTTGAAGAAGAGATTAGGGAGAAAGAAGCTGAGAAGAGACACACCTTCAAAGCGGGCCTGATTGCTGTTAGAATCAAGAAATAAGAATTTGCGCCTCGAGCTTTTGCCAATGATGCATTGTTAGTTTTCAAGAATCTATACGTTTCGAAGAAAGTTAAGTCCAGCGTCCTTGTAATTTTAGCTGTCCAGGACTGAACTCACCTGGAACAAAGACACCTTGCTTAAAATAGCAAAATGCACGCTGATAGCTAAATCAGTCTTCAGCTTTTTTGGCAGACCCTTCAGCAAGCTGGTCTCGTCTGTAAAAATTTGAAAAGTACACGATATAACAAACATACTCTGAAGTTGTATACTCAGATGTATTGCAAAAGCTTAAAATACTCACCCAACGTCTTCTGCTGTTCCCAATTGTAATCGAACCAGGTGCGAACTTTCTCAATCATATAATCGGGAGCGTTGAGACCTTTCATGTACAGAACTGTGGTGTCCATCTGGGTGCGGTAGGTGGTCTTGTTGGCGCTGGCTGCCTGGACAATTTCGCTAATCTGTTTATGTCGGGCGTTGGTTTGTGAAGCACAAGTATTATAATTTGATAGAAGGAATACAGCAAAGTTTTTATACTTCTGATACTACTCTAACTAGCAAGTAGGCTGAAGTTTAAAAAATTCGGCATAAGACACAAAGCGAACTTTTGTAGAGCCTTGATTTCTTCTTTAAATTTTCTTGCTAGGCTTGACCATAGACTATGGCTACCAGGCTTGACCATAGACTATGGCTACCAGGCTTGACCATAGACTATGGCTACCAGGCTTGACCATAGACTATGGCTACCAGGCTTGACCATAGACTATGGCTACCAGGCTTGACCATAGACTATGGCTACCAGGCTTGACCATAGACTATGGCTACCAGGCTTGACCAACCATAGACAAATGCTGCTAGGCTTGACCATAGACTATCACTGCCAGGACTGGCCATAGACTATCGCTGCCAGGATTGGTCATAGACTATGGCTACCATCTAAGCACTGTGCTATGCAAAGCCTTTTCAGTCGAGAGGGAGCATATTAATGATGGGACAACATCTATTACTGTGAGTAGTAGCTGGCGCACCTGTCCAATTAGTAATGCAAACACAAATACTCCGGCCAACCAGTAGCAGACCATGAAGGTCTGCTCAATCACATTGTTAGGCTTGGGATTATTGCCCACTGAGCCGGCTGTTTTGGTGGCAAAGTAGAAACAGTAGATATACCTGCCGGTTGGGCGTGAATTAAATGAGTGCGTGGAATGAAGTTGCACCAAGCGAGTTGGGAGCCAGGTTATCCTGCACTTGTGGTTTTAAGGTTGTTTCAAGGTGCCAAGGTTGGTTTTATGCACTTTTGGGGTTCCAGGGTTGCTTGACTGCACTTTTGGGGTTACAGGGTTGGTTGCCTGCACTTTTGAGGTTCTAGGGTTGGCTGCCTGTACTTTTGGGGTTCCAGGTTTGTCGCCTGTACTTTTAAGGTTTCAAGGTTGGTTAGTTGTACTTTTGGGTGCCAAGGCTTGTAGAATAAGCCAGAGGCACGGGAACTCACGCGGTGACATTGGATCGGGCATCGTACACCCAGTCGTTGATGCCGAAGCCCTCCCAGCGGGACACGATGTAATAAAGGCAGGCCTCCAGGTGGATGATGTAAAGCATGTAGATAAGGGTGCGGGTGATGCGCACAGCGTGACCGTTTTTAGCCATCTTGTCCAGCAGGTCGAACAGAGTCCAGAATGTCTTCAGCTGGTGAAAAAGCATAAATTCAGCATTTGGTTTGAGTTTTTAAATTAAGCTCTTCTCTTAGAAGTCGATTCAGACACAATAGGTATTTGGTACTTTGCAGTCAGGATTTTTATTGGGAAGAACTCGGGACAAGTTCCCCTACCTCAGCCCAAATCCGGATCTTTCTGAGAATCTGCCAGCCAGTCCGCTGTCTAAGGGCTACCGGGCGAGGGACCATCGACCTCCTGGACTCTCCGGAGGGGACCGCGCTGCGGACACCGGCACTACCGCGATCTCCCAGCAATAGCGTGATCAAGTTCTACTACTGAAAAACAAGTAGCGTCATAAACCTTAAGCAAGCGCGGAATTCGGACGATAGGCAGCACCCCGATGGCAAAGTACAGCAGGTCAAGCGGCAGGAGGGCCGCAATGTCCAGTTTGAAGTCCGGTGTGCTCATGTAATTCCTGCGACAGGCCGCTGGGTCTTTCTGCAGATTAAAAGAAGAAGCACATTGAGTAGGCAGGCGGTTTGGGTTAAAGTTGGCTACTATACAACAATGCCGTTTTTATGTAAATTTTGTACACTTGGCATAAATTTCATGAGTTTCTGAGGATGTGCGCACACTCGCAGGTTTTGACTTAGCAATACGAGCGTAAGTTTAGTTTCTAACTTGACAAAATCGTTTCTTTTCTGTTTCCGAATCGAATTTAGGGGACATCTACTCCAAGTGAAGCCGCCTGCTACTTCCTAATGCGTCGTAATTCGTCGCATAGCTCCACCTGTCTGACCGTGCAGAAGCGCCCATAAAATACCCGCATACAACAGCCAACCAACCAGCAGCAAACAAACCTCAAGGATGCCGTTATTAACGAACCGAACCCGCATCTTGAGAGCAATATCGATGGCGTAGGCCAAGTCGGACGCGTAGTCAAGGCAGAGCCACGCGATCCGCCCGGCAGAGTTGGGCTCGTCGTAGATGGTAAAGGCGGATCGCAGTGGAATGCAGAAATAATTGTATGAAACAGCCAATGTGAGCAGGCTCAACCAGAGCAGGTAAGACGTGCCTAAAACACAATGTTTGAACAAGTGCATAAATGAGGTCTGTGAACACGACCTCGGGGCATCGCTCCTGACAATTCAGTCAACCATTTGTCCCAAGCAGCACAGAGAGCGACTCACTCTGCGGATCGATGCTGCCGGAGAATAAGCGGATCAGGTAGGGGCCGAATCCTGGAGCGACCTTTACGTCAGCTTCTTCGTCCATTGCTTCGAGTTCGACGGGCACGTCAGCGACCGCATCACCCACAGGCTTCTGGGCAGCCGATTTTGAATCTGGAAATCGTAACGACTGCCATTTGCCACGGATTGCTACTCTTCTGTTCCTTTAGTTACATCCGCAGGTTTAAATCCCCCAGCGTTATCAACTGAACGTCTGTTTCCACATCCTCATCTAACTGAACTTCCGCATCCACATTCGTATCCACATCCACATCCATATACAATCCACATCCACATCCGCATCAACATCCACATCAACATCCGCATCCACATCCACATCCGCATCCGAATCCACATCCGCATCCACATCTACATCCACATCCACATCCGCATCCACATCTACATCCACATCCACATCCGCATCCACATCCACATTCACATCCGCATCCCGCACCAGTAGTCGACGAGGCTTCGTCGGTCTCGGAATCGGTCAGCGGTTGCGTCACGGTGCTTTGGCGCAGACTGTTAGCCCTGGTCTCGAATCGGCGACGCAGCATCAGCAGCTTCTCGCTCATCGCTTCGCTCAGCACTGAACCGGTGGACACTCGACGGCTGCGATTGAGAAGTTGAAGAAATTGCATTTAGTATACTTATTTGTACAGTTTTACAAAAGCGCCTCTGAAGCGCAGGGGTTGTTGGGAGGGTTGGGCGGAGCAGCACTGCGGTAAACGCGTCCGATTCTCACGTCACAGGTCCCGGGTTCGATTCAGTTCGCGGCCGCATTGATTTGTGCACGGAAATTGGACGGGAGGTTTTCGTGAGATTCGCCGCAGCCATGAGGGCCAATCACCAAGGCGCACAGAAAGTGTACATACCTGACGATTAGACAGTCAGGGCCGATGTACACCCTCGTGTGAGCGTTTTTATGAATGCGTGATTGCGTCGTCAGCGCTGTCGTGGGACAATTTCGCCGAAGGCGTTTCTCTATGGCGGCCGAAATTGATATTCTAGCAATTTATACGTACATAAGCTCGTATACAGGGAGCTCTTCCATTCTGCACGTCCCTGATCAACATCACGGATACTGCACGCAGGCACGTTACTCATACACACGCTCACACAGGGTGTACAAGCGGCTCCCCGACAACTCCATTCGTGGATTCCAGTGAAAAATTGCAATCTTAATTGAACGAGTTGGCTAAATAAACAATTTTTGTTGGGATTCTTTCAAATTGTCGGCCTGTTAGTCAAAAGCAAGCAGCGCAGTAAAGGGGATGAAAAGACACAGGTGCCTCTTCTGCAGCTCGTGGCCTTATTCCCGTCTCCAGTATAATTATCAGTGCCCCGGGCCTGAGCTGTCCTCCTCAAGCAATGCACCGAGTTCGGTAATTGCAGAGGGCGGAAGGACGCCCCCCCGAATCTCTCCGCAAAATCCGCCGCGCTCTCGGGCTTTTAATTACTCTCTTAGAATTCTTTGCTAAGCTGTTGCTATGGATGCAGACCAGCCTCTGTGCTTGAGCTGTTTGTCAGCTACACGTAATTTTTACTCGACTCGGGACTGCTCTGTCTGACTCGGAACCTGAGCGTATTTCGGCATTTAAAGGTACAGTGTAGTTCAGGTTTTTTGTATCAAGCTGAATCTAAATACTTTAGCTACTTCCTGTTGTTAAATATCAGTCAGTGATGGCTGCTTCCGGTTGTAACCATTAGGTCAGTGTTAAATACTTCCGGTTGTAACCTATAGGTCAGTGTTGGATACTACCGGTTGTAACCTATAGGTCAGTGTTGGATACTACCGGTTGTAACCTATAGGTCAGTGTTGGCTACTTCCGGTTGTAACCTATAGGTCAGTGTTGGCTACTTCCGGTTGTAACCTATAGGTCAGTGTTGGCTACTTCCGGTTGTAACCTATAGGTCAGTGTTGGCTACTTCCGGTTGTAACCTATAGGTCAGTGTTGGCTACTTCCGGTTGTAACCTATAGGTCAGTGTTGGCTACTTCCGGTTGTAACCTACAGGTCAGTGTTGGATACTTCCGATTGTTGTAACCTATTAGGTCAGTGTTGGATACTTCCGATTGTTGTAACCTATAGGTCAGTGTTGGCTACTTCCGGTTGTTAAATATCGGGCAGTGTTGGCTACTTCCGGTTGATAAATATGTCACTGATAGCTACTTCCAGTTGTTACTAGCTCGTATTTATCAGTGATTTTTGCTAATCCCGACAAAAATTGGCCACTTCCGGTGATCAAACTCACCTGTCAGCCGCAGTCACTGTCAGCGAGTCCATGGTTGCCGTTGAGGCGCTCAGATTGAAGCTCGCCCTCTTGCGGCCGCCTCCGACGCCGGGCTGAAGACTCGAGCTGGTCGACGGCTTTCTATCATCTTTTGGAACTTCAGCAGTTGCGTCTGAGGGCACATTTTTAGTCACATGATTGGGGTGGGGTTAGTGAATATAGGCTGGGGTGAGCGAATGAGTGAACCCAATCACCAAATGAGTGAACCTAATCATGGAGTGAGTGAACCCAATCATGGAGTGAGTGAACCCAATCATGGAGTGAGTGAACCCAATCATGGAGTGAGTGAACCCAATCATGGAGTGAGTGAACCCAATCATGGAGTAGGTGAACCTAATCACCAAATGAGTGAACCCAATCAAGGAGTGAGTGAACACAATCATGAAATGAGTGAACCCAATCACCAAATGAGTGAACCCAATCATGAAATGAGTGAATGAGAAATGCGGAAGGCCACACGCACCTGGCCTGTCGCAAGCAGCAGTCACGGCAGTGGGAGAGCTCAGGTCCTCCACAATCAGCGGAACTCCCGCCTGCGGCTGTTCAGACGGTGGCGGCGGCGGAATTTCGGCGCCGATCCCCTCCTCTTCGACTGCGAAGCCCGGATTCGCGATCCGAGGGACTCATCGGATTTCGACATTTTCGCCACTGTGAATAGAATTTGATTGAAAATTTATGTTGCAGAATTTCTTCTTCTGATTCTGACTCAGTAGCGAATCAGGATAACACTCGTCACTTATTCATGATGCTGTGACATTTCGTGACGAAAACTTCTGTACCAGATTAATTCTACGAGCATAAAGCATTTTTGCTGTAATTTATAACTCTTTGAAGGATTAACTCCCCCCTCTCCGCTTCCCTCTCCTGTCCCCTCTCTCCTCTCACCCCTCTCCTCTCACTCCTCTCTCCTCTCCTCTCACTCCTCTCACCCCTCTCCTCTCACTCCTCTCTCCTCTCCTCTCACTCCTCTCACTCCTCTCACCCCTCTCCTCTCACTCCTCTCACCCCTCTCCTCTCACTCCTCTCTCCTCTCACTCCTCTCTCCTCTCACCCCTGTCCTCTCACTCCTCTCACCCCTGTCCTCTCTCCTCTCACCCCTCTCCTCTAACTCCTCTCTCCTCTCACCCCTCTCCTCTCACTCCTCTCTTCTCTCACCCCTCTCCTCTCACTCCTCTCACCCCTCTCCTCTCCTCTTCTCTCCCCTCTCTCCCCTCACCCTCTCCTCTCACTCTCTCCTCTCACCCCTCCTATCTCCTCTTACCTCTCTCCTCCCTTCCTGTTGCATTCTTACATTAACGAAGAATGAGAGGGTTTATCCAAAGGCGCCTAACTGAGCCACCTCACAGAAAAGGGTATCGCCCCTCTGGCGCGCAACTGGTCTACCAGTATTTATAGCAAATGCTAAAAAATAGGGTGGCCCAAAGAACTCCCCCCTACTCTTTACCCTCTCTTTTCTCCCAGTATTTTGTTTCTCCTCTCTCCATCTCATCACACTGACACCTGTTACTTTCCTCCTTCCATATCTTTCAAAGTTTTATGACAAAAACGTCACATCTATTCATACGAAAACTCGCAAAAAGCTGAAAGGCCCGAGAAAAGTGCTAATTTGCTAGCTTCCACTCACCTTGAACACGTTGAACGCCAAGTCAACAGGACTAAATCTTAACTGGCTACTTTATATTTTAGTCAGGTGTCGAGTTTCGGGCTCCAATGTCAACCTTGTTGAGTGCGAGTCTCGATTTGCCTTTAAGGGTGGGGAATTAAGAAATTCGCCTGTCTGCTGCTTTGGGAAAAACACAGCTACCTGTGTTCCTTCTTATCCTTCTCAGTCTGACTGCCGTGCAGGAATTCGGACTTGAGAGCCAATCACACCTGAGAAGCTGGGAACGAAGGTTAGATGAAGCTGAATATGTGCACAGATGCTGCGAGCACTTCAGGCCGTCTTGATGATCTTGAAAGAATCAACCTGTCCCTTGTATTTCTCATTTCATAAATTAATTATAATGCTACATGAATATGTAAGAACGATGTGAGAGTAATGTAGTTTCACATAATTGAGTTAATGAATGAGCAGAGAGTGACTGCGTGAATGATTGATTGATGGGTTAGTTGATTAAGTGAATGAGCGATTGAGTGGGTGAGTGAATGAGTAAGTGAGTGATTGATTAATTGATTGAGTGGGTGAAGGGGAGTGATTGATTAATTGATTGAGTGGGTGAAGGGGAGTGATTGATTAAGTTAATGAGTGAGTGAGTGATTGATTGATTGATTGAGTGGGTGAAGGAGTGAGTGACGAGGAAGATAACAGCAGAGTAATATTTAGTTCGGATAATACTGATAAAACATTTTACACAGTAATAAGTATTACTAACAGATTACAGTAGATTTATAAAGCCAGAGGGATCTTGCCGCAGACTGTCTCTGCGTGCCTCAGTCGTCTCCAATCCAGCTATTATGTCACGTGATCAGCTCATTTTACTTAAACCCATCTTCATCGCTGAGTTACAATTTGTACCTTAAAAAACGAGACATGCAGACACAGTTTCCTAAAGTACAAGAACCTGCAGGTTCTGCGTTGTACATAAGAGTAGCGCAGTAAAAATGAAAAAGCTTCACTGATAAATATAATGGTGATAAGTTCCAGTCACAGTGAATAGAAAAAGTAAAACGAGAAAACAACTGTGTATCGATTTACATGTAGCTACGGTGCTACCGCGACCGCGTGTTGTGCATTCAGGGGCGCAAAATACGTAAAATGACGACTGTTGCGAGGGTGACCATTATGGATATCAACTGCTATACGCGGAAATCGGGTGGCATAGCAACTACAAGTACATGTATGAAGAGAGTATAATTTGCTCGAATGTGCACTCGAACGCATAGCAACTGTACAGAAACATCATAGCAACTGTACAGAAACATCATAGCAACTGTACAGAAACATCATAGCAACTGTACAGAAACATCATAGCAACTGTACAGAAACATCATAGCAACTGTACAGAAACATCATAGCAACTGTACAGAAACATCATAGCAACTGTACAGAAACATCATAGCAACTGTACAGAAACATCATAGCAACTGTACAGAAACATCATAGCAACTGTACAGAAACATCATAGCAACTGTACAGAAACATCATAGCAACTGTACAGAAACATCATAGCAACTGTACAGAAACATCATAGCAACTGTACAGAAACATCATAGCAACTGTACAGAAACATCATAGCAACTGTACAGAAACATCATAGCAACTGTACAGAAACATCATAGCAACTGTACAGAAACATCATAGCAACTGTACAGAAACATCATAGCAACTGTACAGAAACATCATAGCAACCGTCATAGCAACAAGCATAGCAACAAGCATAGCAACCGTTGAGCATGCGTATAGCAACAAATATAGCAACCGTATAGCAACGGTCATAGTAACAAATATAGCAACCGTATAGCAACCGTCATAGTAACAAGTATAGCCACCGTATAGCAACAAGCATAGCAACAAGTATAGCAACCGTATAGCAACCGTCATAGTAACAAATATAGCAACCGTATAGCAACCGTCATAGTAACAAGTATAGCAACCGTCATAGTAACAAATATAGCAACTGTATAGCAACAAGCATAGCAACAAGCAAAGCAACAAATATAGCAACGGTCATAGTAACAAATATATCAACCGTATGGCAACCGTCATAGTAACAAGTATAGCCACCGTATAGCAACAAGCATAGCAACAAGTATAGCAACCGTATAGCAACCGTCATAGTAACAAATATAGCAACCGTCGTAGTAACCGTCATAGTAACAAGTATAGCAACCGTATAGCAACCGTCATAGTAACAAGCATAGCAACAAGTATAGCAACCGTATAGCAACCGTCATACTAACAAGTATAGCAACCGTCATAGCAACCGTATAGCAACCGTCATAGCAACAAGCATAGCAACAAGTATAGCAACCGTATAGCGACCGTCATGGCATCTAATAATTCAATGTTGAAATGTTGAAGTGCAATCCGAGTAAATGTGCTCATGCAACATGCCTTGCTGGTGGGTGACACAGTTATTATCTTGAGTTGAGCAATGCATCCTGATTTCCTCATGCAGAAGGAAAATAAAAGGACAGCTAGGAAATGCTCCGATCGCACAGGCATGGGCGTGGCCGCTCTAAGTAATTGCATGCGAGTCAACAACAGGGGCCGGCTGACTGAGACACTGCTCAAATAGTGAAGACTCGAACTTGCGCAATGGAGCACGCCCGGCTCTCACTTCAATAGCTTCTTTGGAATTTCTTTTGCTCGCCCGAAAGGAAATGGCTGGGATGACAGGAAAACCGCCGGCTCAAGTAAATTAGCAAGATTGGCAAGTTGGAAACACGGAGAGCAATGAAGCTTTGCCCGAGGCGAATGGAATTTGCAAAGACAATGCCAACCATATAGAAACACCTGCTTTCATTTAATTTGCAGACAAATCTGCTTCAGCCAGAAGCCAGTGACAGAATGATCAGCTGTGGCGCTCAGATGGCTAAGCTTGGCGCCAAATGATCAGCTGTGGCGCTTTGATGATTAAGCTTAGCACCAAAAAATGATCAGCTGTGGCGCTTAGATGGCTAAGCTTGGCGCCAAATGATCAGCTGTGGCGCTTTGGTGATTAAGCTTGGCGCCAAATGATCAGCTGTGGCGCTTTGGTGATTAAGCTTGGCGCCAAATGATCAGCTGTGGCGCTCAGATGGCTAAGCTTGGCGCCAAATGATCAGCTGTGGCGCTTTGGTGACTAAGCTTGGCGACAAATGATTAGCTGATGCGCTCAAATGATATTAAAACTGAAGGAAAACACAATGTTTTATAGAACTGATTTAATAGAACAGAGACATTGGGCAGTGTGTAACACATTTACGCATATATTTTATAAATGGCAGCCATTGAGTGGAATTTGTACAAAAGACAAGTTTTTAATTTATAAGCCTACCTATTAGCAAATATCATCGCAAATCATTGACCTAAACACTTCAAAATTCGACTAGTGGAGCTCAAATGATGCTAAAAATCCTTTTATGTTAAATCTAAAGATGTAAACACCCTCGATTGAGGATCGTGAAACACCTCGAAATCTGAGGATTAAACACCCCAAATCGGAGGATTCAAACACTCCGAAATCTGAGGATTAAACACCCCCAAATCTGAGGATTAAAACACTCCTAAATCTGAGTATTTAAACACCATAAATCTGAGGATTTAAACACCCCCGAAATCTGAGTATTTAAACACCCCAAGTCTTAGAATTTAAACACCCCGAAATCTTAGGAATTAAACACCCTGAAATCTAAGGATTTAAACTCCCTAAATCTGAGGATTTAAACACCCTAAATCTGAGTATTTAAACACACCCCTAAATCTGAGAGATTAAACAGCCCAACTCTAAGGACTTCTAAACATCTATTCATGCTGGACCCTCAAAAGTGAATCCAAATGTTGCTACCAGTAGAGTAAGAGATGAAATTCCAGCTCAGCCAGTTCCGTTGCTGCCATCAGCCTTGTCAGGCGAGTTGCTACGCACCGGCGGAGAGGCCACCAGAGTCCAGCCAGCAGCTCCAGCCTGCAGAAGGCTGACCTCTTCGTCTGTCAGCTGCCTGCCATAGTGCGGGCTGAGCATCGGGATAGAGCCGCCGCGCACCGGATAGGCGAACTGGAAGTTGGAGGACACCAGCTCACGACGGGCAGGGTTGTAGGCCAGGCTGCACCGGCTCAATGGGCAGACCAGGTACTGCAGACAGGCGATGTCGAACTTCTCCGGCTGCTCAGCTGCGGTGGACAGCCTGCGGGGATGCAGAGCCAGCCGAAGCTGAGCAGGAGACAGGGACCGAGTGAGCAGCTGCAACTGGAAGGGATTGAGGGATAATGAAATGGAGATGATAAAGGTTGGCTTGGGTGTTTGAATTTGTGTGGGAGCAGGTGTTTTGGGATCTACGTATGGATTTTTCTTTTGGGGATCACTGATGCAGGGCCATTGGGGATCACTGAGGGATCAGGGTGTTAGGGATCACTGAGGGATCAGGGGTGTTGGGGATCACTGAGGGATCAGGGCCATTGGGGATCACCGAGGGATCAGAAGCATTGCGGATCACTGAGGGATCAGGGATGTTGGGGATCACTGAGGGATCCGGGGTATTGGGGATTACTGAGGGATCAAGAGCATTGGGGATCACTGAGGGATCCGGGGTATTGGGGATTACTGAGGGATCAAGAGCATTGGGGATCACTGAGGGATCAGGGGCATTGGGGATTACTGAGGAATCAGGGTATTAGGGATCACTGAGAGATCAGGGGCATTGGGGATCACTGAGGGATCAGGGCCATTGGGGATCACCGAGGGATCAGAAGCATTGCGGATCACTGAGGGATCAGGGGTGTTGGGGATCACTGAGGGATCCGGGGTATTGGGGATTACTGAGGGATGAAGGGCATTAGGGATCACTGAGGGATCAAGGGCATTGGGGATCACTGAGGGATCAGGGGCATTGGGGATTACTGAGGAATCAGGGGCATTGGGGATCACTGAGGGATCAGGGTATTAGGGATCACTGAGAGATCAGGGCACTGGGGATCACTGATGGATCAGGGGCATTGGGGATCACTGAGGGATCAGGGTGTTAGGGATCACTGAGAGATCAGGGCACTGGGGATCACTGATGGATCAGGGGCATTGGGGATCACTGAGGGATCAGGGTGTTAGGGATCACTGAGAGATCAGGGGCACTGGGGATCACTGATGGATCAGGGGCATTGGGGATTACTGAGGAATCAGGGGCATTGGGGATCACTGAGGGATCAGGGCCATTGGGATCACTGAGGAATCAGGGGCATTGGGGATCACTGAGGGATCAGGGTGTTAGGGATCACTGAGAGATCAGGGGCATTGGGATCACTGAGGGATCAGGGCCATTGGGGATCACTGAGGAATCAGGGGCATTGGGGATCACTGAGGGATCAGGGTGTTAGGGATCACTGAGAGATCAGGGGCATTGGGGATCACTGAGTACTTGTGTCGCAAAGTGAAATAACAATTCACGATAAACTTTAAAGAAGCAGGCAGAACTCTCAGGAGCAGTTTAAGATCAATTAAAATAAACGAACATCGCATATCGCTGAAAAAACGTAATAAACACGTTACACAGGTACACATTTAAGATTTAAGTAATATTCTTATTGGTCCATTGCTTAAAAAATCATTTATAAAGTAGCAGAATTTTTAAATCGCAAAAAACTGCTGGGTGAAAGCGCGGTTTACTACTTGCACGTGCGATACTTAGAGTAGTATCGGCTGAAAAGCACAATAAAATAATGCGACGTAATCACGAGCTTAGAAATATGTTAACCCGGTTCAGACCTAATTAAACCGAATGAACGAGAACAATCAATTAAACAACATAATAAAACTCCGTGACCTGAGAACAATCAGGTAGGTAAACAGTTACAGATTGGGGCAGATTGTGAACATTTTAATGAGCAAAATAAACTGAAATTTACCACCAAATTTATCGCCAAGCAACCCAACTATGCACAGCATTAGCAACTGGAGGTTTTTACCATAGCAACCAGAAGATTCTACCATAGCAACCAGAAGATTCTACCATAGCAACCAGAAGATTCTACCATAGCAACCAGGTTCTACCATAGCAACCAGAAGATTCTACCATAGCAACCAGAAGATTCTACCATAGCAACCAGGTTCTACCATAGCAACCAGAAGATTCTACCATAGCAACCAGAAGATTCTACCATAGCAACCAGGTTCTACCATAGCAACTAGAAGATTTTAGCATAGCAACCAGAAGATTTTAGCATAGCAACCAGAAGATTCTAGTATAGCAACCAGAAGATTCTACCATAGCAACCAGAAGATTCTACCATAGCAACCAGAATGTTCTACCATAGCAACCAGAAGATTCTACCATAGCAACCAGGTTCTACCATAGCAACCAGAAGATTCTACTATGGCAACCAGAAGATTCTAGTATAGCAACCAGAAGATTTTAGCATAGCAACCAGAAGATTCTAGTATAGCAACCAGAAGATTCTACCATAGCAACCAGAAGATTCTACCATAGCAACCAGGTCCTACCATAGCAACCAGAAGATTCTACTATAGCAACCAGAAGATTCTACCATAGCAACTAGAAGATTTTACCATAGCAACCAGAAGATTTTACCATAGCAACCAGAAGATTTTACCATAGCAACCAGAAGATTTTACCATAGCAACCAGAAGATTTTACCATATCAATCAGAGAGAGGTGTTTAGCACAGCAACCAGGAGTTTACCATGGCAACCAAGTAAAAAGAGTATCAAAACAACAAGTCAGCAATCACAGCACACCATCGTCTAATCCAGAGAACTGCTGGTGCACCCGACGCCGAGGCAGCCGCGCCGAATACAGCAGCCGGGCTTCACTACCGGCCTCAACAAAGGTAGCATTGGCGTAGTCGCTCCCAAAGCCCAGCGTCATAAATGCTCCATCTAAATCGGCCTGTTTGTTCCAATAATAGCGAACCGAGCCGGGAGGGAACAGGCCCATGTGAGCCATGGAGGTGGTCACGTGAGCTGCGGCCCCAGCTACAAAATAATCGGTGCCATTGAGCACAATGTGCTGCATGTTGTGCTCGTGGCCACACAGGTAGGCGTTCACTTTGTACTTGAGCAGCAGGGGGTCCAGGCGCCTTACCAGGTCGGAAGTGGGTCCGTGCTGCCCAATGCTCCACACAGGGTGGTGACCGGCCACGAACAGGTAGGGATACCTGCTTATGGAATGCCATTGCTGCGGTTGAAACTCCACAGAACCATCGCAGATCCCACATAACCATCTCAGATCCCACATAACCATCTCAGATTCCACATAACCATCTCAGATCCCACATAACCATCTCAGATCCCACATAGCCCCAGATAGCTTCTCAAACTTACTCCAGACCCCACGAAATCATCCTAGATAATACAATTCCAAATCTAAAAAATCTTTCCGGATCCTACAAAATCTTTCCAAAGCCTACAAAATCTTACCAAATCTGAAAAAATCTTCCCGAAGCCTACAAAATCTTCCCAAAGCCTACGAAATTTTACCAAATCCTACGAAATCTTACCAAATCCTACAAAATCTTCCCAAAGCCTACAAAATCTTCCCAAAGCCTACGAAATCTTCCCAAAGCCTACAAAATCTTCCCAAAGCCTACAAAATCTTCCCAAAGCCTACGAAATCTTACCAAATCCTAAAAAATCTTACCAAATCCTACAAAATCTTACCAAATCCTACAAAATCTTCCCAAAGCCTACGAAATCTTCCCAAAGCCTACAAAATCTTCCCAAAGCCTACGAAATCTTACCAAATCCTAAAAAATCTTACCAAATCCTACAAAATCTTACCAAATCTTAAAAAATGTTACCAAAGCCTACGAAATCTTACCAAATCTTAAAAAATCTTACCAAATCCTAAAAAATCTTACCAAATCCTAAAAAATCTTACCAAATCCTAAAAAATCTTACCAAATCCTAAAAAATCTTACCAAATCCTAAAAAATCTTACCAAATCCTACAAAATCTTCCCAAATCTTAAAAAATCTTCCCAAATCCTAAAATATCTTACCAAATTTTACAAAATCTTCCTAGATGCTACAAAATCCTTACGGATCTTACAAAACTATTTCAGACTCTATACATACCAATAATCGACATACATGTGAAACAAAAAACCCAAACAGAACTAAACTACTCACGAGTAGTACAGCTGCAACTGTTTCTCCAGCCAGCTAAAGTACTTGTCAATGCTAACATCGGTAAGTTTTGGGCGCCTACGCGCGGACTTGGCGCTTTTTAGCGTCGGAGGTCTGTAGAGATCGTCGGGATGCAGCGCCTCGGCAGACTCGGACAGCAGCACCGTGTCCACCAGGATGAAAGCAGCGCACCCGATACCATCGAGTTGAATCACCTTCGTGTGGAAGTAGTCTGGGAAATTCCTGGGGACGGCGAGGCGGGCGAGAGGGTGAATATTTGTGTGAAAACATTTGTGTAGGAATGTGAAGGCTTGGGTGTGGGAACTGCGAGTTGGTGCGGGATTCAGTGTGGGAAATGTGCATCGGTGTGACTGGGTGTGGGAAATGTGCATCGGTGTGACTGGGTGTGGGAATGTGCATCGGTGTGACTGGGTGTGGGAATGTGCATCGGTGTGACTGGGTGTGGGAAATGTGCATCGGTGTGACTGGGTGTGGGAAATGTGCATAGATGTGGGACTAGGAGTGAGAAAAGTGCATTAGTGTGGGACTAGGTATGGGAAATGTACATATGCATAGGTGAGGGAAATTATGCATAGGTGAGGGAAATTATGCATCGGTGTGGGTTTGGGGTGTGGGAAATGTGCATAAGTGTGGGATTAGGTGTGGGTACTATGCATCGGTGATCGGTGTGGGAAAACGCATAGGTGTGGGACTAGGTGTGGAAAATGTGCATAGGTGTGAGAAATGTCCATAGGTGTGGGACTAGGTATGGGAAACGTGCATTGGCTTGCCATTGGGTGTGGGAAAATGCATTGGTGTGGTACTGCAATTTGTGCACAAATCGTGCGTTTGCGTAGTTTATGGGCCAACCTACCACCTGGACGAGCGCTTGGAGTACAGTATCTGAGCGCTGGCATTGCCCAGCCAGTCGTGATTGCCGGCCACCAGATACCACGGGGTCGGCCGGAGCCGAGACCCATTAAACACGGCCTCAAACGTAGTTCGAAAGCGATCGTCTTCAACATTCTTAACGCCAAAAGAATAGAAATTGTCGCCAAGGGCGAACACCGCCTCTACTGAGCCGTCTGGCAGGCGGCCGGACAAACTGTCCATAGCGGCCGCCGTCGTCACCTCCCAGGGCGTCACGAATGGACTGCTGCCGATTCCGCCCCAGTCGGCAACTACAAACACCGACTTATTGGCATTGCTGCTCTGTCGAATCTGTGCACCTGTCTGCTTCATCAGCTGAGCAGCTTCCACTGGCATCAAGTAGCATAGCAACAGAGCTGCCAAGCTTTTGAGAACCATGTGTTGCAATAGTTTAGACATTTGAGCAATCCACAGTCAGCAGCAATGGCAAACCAATTACCAGTAGACCAGTTACAGCGACACGAAAACAATTGCTACTAAAGCAGTAAAAAGTTCCCCAGGTTGCTAGCATAGCTACTGCCCCTCAGATCGGCCAATGGGGGGCAGACCACACGGCACTGCATCATCTAATATTCAACAGATACCAGCTAGTAGGCAGTCCGGAGGGACGGAATTTCAGTGTGGAGCTGCATCAGCATCAGTCTCTAACAGTAGTCTGTCTCCGAGAGAGTACACTGACACCCTTTTCCAAGGAGAGCTTTATTCAACCTGGTACGTACACCTTCTAACAGGAACAGGTGTTTAAAAAGGAGAGGAAAAGAGGGAAGAAAGACGCTTAGAGCCGGGATAGGGAAAAACAGTAAACTCCCCGGTAAAATTTGTCCTTTATACTGACGGTATGCGCCTAAAAGTTTTCGGATATAGACTCGACAGAATGTGTCCAAGCATAAGCCGAATATTAAGAAATCGCAAAGCAAATCTAGTTGGAATCCTCGGAGTTTTGGCTGTAATGTACTATCTGCACTACTACCGAGGAATGAGTCTGCACTTGGAGCTGCCTGGCATATCATCAGGCAACGAGCCACACGAGGAGCCGCTGCCGATACCAAAGTTTGATAACCTTTTTCCAGCGAAACGGGACCGCCCAGCAGTTGCCAACACTAACAGAAGAACCAAGAATAAACCTAAAGTAAAACTTTACAATCAAAAGATCAAAAGGCTAAATATGACGCCTTTGACTACGCCGCAAAGAACGACAGAGAAACCAACAACAAAAAAGCCGATTTCAAGACAGCAACTACGCAGAAGACGAGGCGGTATCGACTACCTGCCAAACATCAACGTTAGCATTGTGCACTCGCCAAATCTCAAAGCTACGTGCACGTCGAGTCGTCTGCTATTCGTCATCGGCTCCAGCGTTTTCGGAGACGTGCCAGAAGACTCGGCAATAAACACCTCAACAGCTGGCTTAGCCGAGACTGCCAGACAACAGCGCCAGGCGGCGAGAGACACTTGGCTGTCCAGTCTAAATTCGGACGACTTGCCGCGAGAATGGCGCGGCGGATGCGCCATATTTTATGCGCTAGTGCGGGACACCGCGGCACAGCAGCTGCTGATGGAGGAGACCAAGATGACGCAAGTGAGTTTCAAGTTGGGATCGGAGTAGCCAAGCCTACAGGTGAGATCTAGGAAGATGAAGCTAAATTATAAATAATGCCAGCCTCAAAAAGCTTGTCGCTCACGCCCACAGGACATTCTGATTCTGTCTGCAAGCGACAACACCCTGACAGACTGGTCACCGCGCGAACTAGACATGATCAGCTCGGCCAAGGTGCTGTTCCACCTGGCATCCAAAAAGCGGACCCTAACTGGCTATACGATTAGAACCAATGACAAAGCCTTCTGGAACATCAAGAAGCTAGTTGGATTTTTACACGGTCTTGGCCTTGGACCAGAAGCTGATAGTAATACTACTAATAGTAGAATGCCGTTGCGAATAGCTGGAAAGTCGCTCCGACCTGACTGGGTTCACCGTGATCCATACGATCCAAGTTACACCAGCAAGAGACAGTTCCCGGACCAGATGTACCCAGAGTCCGCGTTGGACAACCCTGGCTATGCCGTATCGAACTCGGCGCTCAAAGCAATGTCCGGCCACATCAATAGCACTCCGCTAGTGTACTACCGAGAGATCTATCTGACCGGGATTCTCAGACAGAAGGCCGAAGTTGAACTCGAACCCGCGGCGGAAATTAAAATCTCCAGAGCTGTGCCAGTGTCGCCGTGTCACTTCAGATTGTTCTTAGCAACGCCAAGTGTTGAAGCTCGCGAAATGCTGGCCGTTTGGCCCCGATTTACCAGCGCTAATCACAAATGCTCCTACACCATGATTGACGATAGCAACCCTGATGGCTTCTAAGTGACGCGAAGATATTTAAAGCTCGGATAGTTTGTCTGTATTGCTGAGATGCCAAGGCTCAAGGGGATGCTGATATATTAGGCTTGAACTCTTTCTATCAGAGGTAATGCTTATCTACCTTAAAGACCTTCATCTCTAAGAAACTAACAATAGTATAATGCTTTTTACATGTATAGCATTCTTTGTTTTTCATTCTTTTGTTGACACCCAACAGGGACGAAGATTGCTAGTTTTCACTGCTACTATAAGTAATGTGGAGCACTATAAAGTAGCTAAAGTACAAAAAATTGTAATTAAAATAAAATTAAAAAACAATACATGCGTTCAAAAAGATAATTCGCACCAACAGCCACTATTGGAGCGGGTTATTTATTCAAATTTATTTTGCTTCCCTCTGTCTCGGTAGCGAAGATGATAATAAAGCTGAATAATTTGATTTAAAAACTAATTGGTGCACAACTGCTGGCTGCTTGGCTTCTGGAAGGAGATTTTTCTAGGCAATGACAGAAGCCAACAGTTGAGCACCTGAGCCTGCTGATCTAACCTCAGACACACCGCTAATTAGGAAGAGAAAGGTGAAAAGAATTACCGTCAAAACAGAGCACAAAGTCATGCGATTTCTATAAGTCCCTTCCCAAATCATCTAGAAGCAGCAATTCTGAAAGCAATAACTTAGCGCTGCAACGGCTGCTGGGCACAGCACAACTTTGAAATCAGCATAGTATTATTAAACGCGATTAACAAGGTCAATCCAATAAAATTGAATGCACGATACATTAAATAAATCGTAGACTCTTCAGGAGGACATACTGGCGCCTCTCACCTGCCCTTGCCTCTAAGAGCAGAAAATAGATTATTTTTTAACAATCTGCATAACATCCTGGTGCTGCACTCGGTGAGTCAGCCCAACCCGTTGCGGGTTAAACTTGACCGAGCTGCCCCAGACCAGGGCGTACTTGAACTGGCTGACCAGACTGCGGTGCACTCTGTGGGCCACGTCCTCCACTGAACAGCCGTTGCGCATCACCAGCTCGTGGCCCTGATGGGGGCATGGCGAGGGGGGGAGGACACTTGCGGTTTATTCTAAGTTGAAAAAAAACAAGCTATCTAATTAAGTACTAGTAATAAGTACCTTAAAAATCACGATGGAGACAGCGGATAATGTACTTTAACAAGCATTAACTCGCAAAATGAAGTGCAGAATGTACTTTTAATCGGCATAATTGATCCAGATGTACTATTAACTAGGATGATGAATCGACTAAGAGATGTACTTTTAACCAGAATGGTGAATCAATCGGGATGTACTTTTAACCAGAATGGTGAATCAATCGGGATGTACTTCTAATCAGGATGATGAATCAAAGTGGAATGTACTTTAACGAGTATGAAGCGTTAGGAAGTACATTCACTAATATAAAGAATCTAAGTTGAAGATGTACTTTAGCCAACCCGAACGATCAGGTGATGTTAAGCTTACCTGACTAAAATTAGGTCTCTCGCCACGCTTTTTTGTGTAGATGCAGATCAGGTCCAGATATTCCCACAGCATCTCCAACAAGTAGTCCAAATTGAGCCCCACATTGCAGCTAACAACTACAGAATGAGGCTGGTGAGCCAACCTGTCCACTTCCTCAATGCTGATCTGGTCAATTTTATTATAGACGTACAGACAGGGCAGGTACACTCTGTTGCCGCTGATCACGTCGATGAACTCGTCCATGGTGCAGTCTTCGCGGAATATGATGTCAGCGTTGAATATCTTGTATTCGTGCAGGATGGTGTACACCAGCTTCTCGTTCATGTGGGTTAGCGGAACCTGGGGGATTAAATTAGATTAATAGGGCTATTGAACACAAGAAGTCTGTAACCACCCCAACTGAAGTCTGTAGTCACCCCAACTGAAGTCTGTAGCCACCCCAACTGAAGTCTGTAGCTACCCCAACTGAAGTCTGTAGTCACCCCAACTGAAGTCTGTAGTCACCCCAACTGAAGTCTGTAGCCACCCCAACTGAAGTCTGTAGCCAACCCAACTGAAGTCTGTAGCTACCCCAACTGAAGTCTGTAGCCAACCCAACTGAAGTCTGTAGCCAACCCAACTGAAGTCTGTAGTCACCCCAACTGAAGTCTGTAGCTACCCCAACTGAAGTCTGTAGCTACCCCAACTGAAGTCTGTAGCTACCCCAACTGAAGTCTGTAGCTACCCCAACTGAAGTCTGTAGCTACCCCAACTGAAGTCTGTAGCTACCCCAACTGAAGTCTGTAGCTACCCCAACTGAAGTCTGTAGCTACCCCAACTGAAGTCTGTAGCTACCCAATCTGAAGTCTCACCTGGTGGGTGAACTTCAATCCGCCGGTTTTCTGCTGTTTAAAGTAGATATTGGGTTTCCGTTTGTTCAGCCGAATGCCTACAGACTCGAGCTCATACTCCAACAGGCTGCGGTGCACGTCGGGTTTGGCAGCGTCCAGCATGATCAGCACCAGGTCGGCCGTGCGAGCCACCGCGATTACCTGGCATAGTGGCCGGGGACATTGACGGATAGATAGATAGATAGATAGATAGATAGATAGATAGATGAATAGATAGATAGATAGATAGATAGATAGAGAGATAGATGAATAGATAGATAGATAGATAGATAGATAGATAGATAGAGAGATAGATAGATAGATAGATAGATAGATAGATAGATAGATAGATAGATAGATAGATAGATAGATAGATGAATAGATAGATAGATAGATAGAGAGATAGATAGATAGATAGATAGATAGATAGATAGATAGATAGATGAATAGATAGATAGATGGATAGATAGATAGACAGCCAGACAGACAGACAGCCAGAGAGACAGACAGACAGACAGACAGACAGACAGACAGACAGACAGACAGACAGATAGATAGATAGATAGACAGAGATAGACAAATAGATAGACAGATAGATAGATAGATAGATAGATAGATAGATAGATAGATAGATAGATAGATAGATAGATAGATAGATAGATAGGCGGACAGACAGACAGACAGACAGACAGACAGACAGACAGACAGACAGATAGATAGACAGAGATAGACAAATAGATAGACAGATAGATAGATAGATAGATAGATAGATAGATAGATAGATAGATAGATAGATAGATAGATAGATAGATAGATAGATAGATAGATAGATAGATAGATAGATAGACAAATAGATAGATAGATAGATAGATAGAGACAGCCGATATGTATCGTATAACACTTAATAAGCCGCAAATAAACAGAGGCTGGCAGCACTGCAGCGCACCTGTCTGCCTCTCCCCTTGCCCTGAGAAGCTCCCTCGATGATGCCGGGCAGGTCCAGCAGCTGGATCCTGGCCCCGTTGTACTCGATGACCCCGGGAATGCAGGTGAGGGTGGTGAACTCGTAGTTGGCGCACTCTGAGAAGGTGGAGGTGAGCTTGTTGAGCAGGGTGCTCTTGCCCACCGAGGGAAAGCCGATCAAAGCCACTCGAGCGTCGCCACTTTTCATCACGTCGAAACCTTCGCCTTTCTGAGCAGATTTGCCCTGCGGCTCGAGTAGTTGAGCTCGGTACTTGGCCAGCTTGGCCTTGAGCAGGCCTAGGTGATACTCGGTGGCTTTGTTCTTCTGAGTACGAGAGATCTCATTCTCAATCTCCTTGATCTTATCTAGGATACCCATGATCAACTGGATTTATCAATTTCGAAGCTCAGACTGAGGCTGCGGTTACTCAGCAGTCTACTTAAAGTAGCAGAGTGTTGTTTTGCCTCTAGGCAGTCAGCGCATGCATATGATTTAATGAGTCCATAATGCGACAATTAATTGGGATTTTAATGCAAACTGGATTTATCCCCAATAGAGCAATGGGATTTCAAAGCAAACTGGATTTATCCTAAATAGGGAAACAGGATTTTAATCCAAACTGGATTTATCCCTACTAGGGAAATGGGATTTTAATCCAAACTGGATTTATCCCCAATAGGGCAATGGGATTTCATGCCAACTGGATTTATCCCCAATAGGGCAATGGGATTTCATGCAAACTGGATTTATCCCCAATAGGGAACTGAGATTTCAATGCGAACTGGATTTATCCCCAATAGGGAATTGAGATTTCAATGCAAACTGGATTTATCCCCAATAGGGAACTGAGATTTCAATGCAAACTGGATTTATCCCCAATAGGGAACTGGGATTTCAATGCGAACTGGATTTATCCCCAATAGGGAACTGGGATTTCAATGCAAACTGGATTTATCCCCAATAGGGAACTGGGATTTCAATGCAAACTGGATTTATTCCCAATAGGGAACTGGGATTTCAATGCAAACTGGATTTATCCCCAATAGGGAACTGGGATTTCAATGCAAACTGGATTTATCTCCAATAGGGAACTGCGATTTCAATGCAAACTGGATTTATCCCCAATAGGGAACTGGGATTTCAATGCAAACTGGATTTATCCCCAATAGGGAACTGGGATTTCAATGCAAACTGGATTTATCTCCAATAGGAAACTGGGATTTCAATGCAAACTGGATTTATCCCCAATAGGGAACTGGGATTTCAATGCAAACTGGATTTATCCCCAATAGGGAATGGGGATTTCAATGCAAACTGGATTTATCCCCAATAGGGAATGGGGATTTCAATGCAAACTGGATTTATCCCCAATAGGGAATGGGGATTTCAATGCAAACTGGATTTATTCCCAATAGGGAACTGGGATTTCAATGCAAACTGGATTTATCCCCAATAGGGAATTGAGATTTCAATGCGAACTGGATTTATCCCCAATAGGGAATTGGGATTTCAATGCAAACTGGATTTATCCCCAATAGGGAATGGGGATTTCAATGCAAACTGGATTTATCCCCAATAGGAAATTGGGATTTTAGTGCAAAATGGATTTATCCCTACTACGGGAATGGGATTTCAATGCAAACTGGATTTATCCCCAATAGGAGAATGGGATTATCCCTAATCTAAATGGGAAAAACGTTAAAAACAGCATAGCCATCATTTGCCAAGGCAATTTCAAAGTTATTTATATATTTACTATCAACTTCCTCTGACAGCGCAAGACCACAAGAAATTTTGTTTAGCAGGAAACACAGAATATTGAATTGAAGCAAAACGCGGTATATACTACTTACTTAAACACTTAGATTTACTATGCAGCATTTCATTAAACTACTAGAAATAGTCTAATAAATAATGAATAACCTAGCAATTCTTTATTGAACTGTTACTAAGGGCTTGCAAACTAAATAAATATAGCAGGTGAAAAAGTTCATCTTCAATATTAGATAAGAGCTAAACCAAGAAGTGGCCTGTTTCAAATTACCCAAAGCATTAATGTACAGGAGCCAAACACACTGCTTGCTGGCAAATTTACACTGTTGTAAGTTTTTCAATTTATAGGACACTAAAATCTTGTTTATTTGAGCCAGTTCTCAAAGCAGAGGCGGATTTTGACTGCCAGTTGTCAGTCAATGAGGGGTGTGGATTTTGACTGCCAGTTGTCAGTCAATGAGGGGGGCGGATTGACTGCCAGTTGTCAATCAATGAGGGGGGCGGATTGACTGCCAGTTGTCAATCAATGGAGGGGCGGATTTTGACAGCCAGTTGTCAGTCAATGAGGGGTGTGGATTTTGACTGCCAGTTGTCAGTCAATGAGGGGTGTGGATTTTGACTGCCAGTTGTCAGTCAATGGGGGGGCGATTTTGACTGCCAGTTGTCATTCAATGAGGGGTGTGGATTTTGACTGCCAGTTGTCAGTCAATGAGGGGTGTGGATTTTGACTGCCAGTTGTCAGTCAATGAGGGGTGTGGATTTTGACTGCCAGTTGTCAGTCAATGGGGGGGCGGATTTTGACTGCCAGTTGTCATTCAATGAGGGGTGTGGATTTTGACAGCCAGTTGTCATTCAATGAGGGGTGTGGATTTTGACAGCCAGTTGTCAGTCAATGAGGGGTGTGGATTTTGACTGCCAGTTGTCAGTCAATGGGGGGGGCGGATTTTGACTGCCAGTTGTCATTCAATGAGGGGTGTGGATTTTGACTGCCAGTTGTCAGTCAATGAGGGGTGTGGATTTTGACTGCCAGTTGTCAGTCAATGAGGGGTGTGGATTTTGACTGCCAGTTGTCAGTCAATGGGGGGGCGGATTTTGACTGCCAGTTGTCATTCAATGAGGGGTGTGGATTTTGACAGCCAGTTGTCATTCAATGAGGGGTGTGGATTTTGACAGCCAGTTGTCAGTCAATGAGGGGTGTGGATTTTGACTGCCAGTTGTCAGTCAATGGGGGGCGGATTTTGACAGCCAGTTGTCAGTCAATGAGGGGTGTGGATTTTGACTGCCAGTTGTCAGTCAATGAGGGGTGTGGATTTTGACTGCCAGTTGTCAGTCAATGGGGGGGGGCGGATTTTGACTGCCAGTTGTCATTCAATGGGGGGCGGATTTTGACAGCCAGTTGTCATTCAATGGGGGGGGGCGGATTTTGACAGCCAGTTGTCATTCAATGGGGGGGGCGGATTTTGACAGCCAGTTGTCATTCAATGGGGGGGGCGGATTTTGACAGCCAGTTGTCAATCAATGGGTGGCGGATTTTGACAGCCAGTTGTCATTCAATGTGACGGATGTTGAGAGGCTTGCTCAATAATTGCCATATATGTCTAAAACCTGTTGCTAGCCCCAGCTAAACAAAAGTGCATCCCCAAAGTTCAAATGAGTTGCATACAGCAAGCCGGATTCCAGTGAATCAATCAGTTATCAGTACTGATACGCCGGTGCGCCAATATCCGTAGGCAGCTCCCTGGGATCCTCGGACTGGTACCCCAGCGGGAGGTCGCCAGTCAAATCATCAATCTGCCGATGCGAATGGTGCTGACTGACCGGCCGGGGATTCACCGGCACAAAATAATAGCCGCGATAGTCGCCTAGCAACGACTCCTGGTGTTTGATGTCGCGGTACTGCTTCTTAGTCATCATCCTGAGGTATTCCTCATTCTTATAAGCCAGCACGCGTTCGTACATCTCCTGGTCCGAGTCTACGTAGTGAGTTTTAAACCAGGCGATGGCCCTGGTGAGGGGGTGCCGGTGGTACTCGTACTCCTGCGGCTCGTAGTCCTCGGGTAACTCGGTCAGCTCGGCCGGCCCGACAAAGATGTAGAGGATGATGGCCAGCGTGGCGCAGGGGATCACTCCCAGCAGGAAGTAGTAGTGATAGTCATCCCACATATGGTCCCATTGGTAGCGCGACGGCTGCACAAGCATCTTGCGAGGCCCGTGGCCGCCGCCGCCCCAGCGCACCGGCTGACGGCCGAGCGACGACAGCCACCAGGCCGACGTTTGCGCCGGCTTAACGCCGAGGCTTCGCAGAGCCGAGCCGGCGCTGGCGGGCTTGGCCGCGGTGGACATGAAAGCAACGGCCAGGAGGCCGCCGCGACACCGCAAATCTGGCGAGGCTGACAGCAGCCGAGTCAGCTGAAGGCTGCAGCCGCGTTGGGCGATCGACGAAGTCAGCAGAGGCAGCAGCGACATGGCAACAATTTGCGGTTTGAATTGATTTTAGCTGAACTTTCATCAGTTTAGGCGTTTGTGTCTTCCAATGTATTATGCATAATAATCCATAATTCAAAAAATAATTTTAGAAATCTATGGGAAAAGCTTTAAATTGTAATTTATTGTTGTTTCTGTAGTAGTTAGATCAAAAGCAATATTAAAAATTTGTGGTCTTTTAAATGAATTACATTGCTTTATTACTTGCAACTGCTCTAATAGCATCATTGGCATTATAGTCTACATTGCATATTCTAATTATTATTTATAGTTGCAGTTATTAGCTATGAAAATGAATGTAAAAGTTTAAATTTTATGCTTGTTTGCTCTACAAATAGTGGCTCTAGCTGGGTCAAGTGGTATTGCTACACATAGCACAGCCTACAATATAGACATTTCCCCTTGCATTTCTTGAATCAATGATGATTAGTTATCCTACTACCTAACTTTTTTACTTATGAAAATAGAATTCAATGGAGTGTTTGCAGACAATAATTTGTAGAACAAAGACAAAATTAATATAGGTATTTTGAATTTATAACTATTATTTGGAACAAAAGTGGGTGAACTAAGCAAAATGCCATTAAAAACAATAGAAATATCATATATGTGCAAACCTTAGGAATCACTTAGTTGCCATTTCTATTGACAACATACACATGTAAGTTGCTATTGGACAGAATAATAGTCACGTGATTACTCTCAGCCAATAGCAACTTACATGTGTGTGTTGCCAATAGAAATGGCCAGATAATCCCTAGGTTGCACCCAAGCATGAGAAATATTTTAAAATTTTATAATAGTATAGTTATCTGCATATAAAATCTGGCATATAATACATAAAGCAAATCTGCAAATATATTAATCTACAAATTTAAAACTTTAATTTGACATATTACTTTAGAAAATATTTAAAAAAATAAAACAGTTATAAGCATAAACAGAAAACTCAAAAAATTGGGTGTCAAATCTATCAAATTAGGCAGGCCTTATCTGAGGCATGGGAGGAACAGATTTATGCAGTTCAGTTCTCTATTGGCTTAAATATAAATAGAAGCCTCCTATAGATAGCCAGGAAGGCCTCATATTTTAGAGCCTAGCAACTCTACTATAAAGAGCTACTATTCTTCCAAGAGCTACCATGGAGGATTCTTGTAGTCCCTTCTAGAATCTATCTAGATTTAAGATTGCCTTTATTGCCTATTGAGGAGCCATTAGCTACTAAACTATCCAAGAGAGTGCCCTTGAATTTATTAACAAAAATTTAGTAATAGTAGATTTAGTAACATTCCAGAATTTAATAATGCTTGAATTTAATAATGTGTGGTAAGGCAAACTACCACTAGACTTTGACTACTCACCTTGCTTGACTCATGCAATGACTTTACTTTTTTAGGCCCTATATGGCTCAAAATAGCTGCACTGTTGGCATGCACTTCCTTTACTCCTATTTCATTCCCTTTGTTTTTGACTTTTTGCATTATTATTTTTTGTGTCTATAGTTTGTTACTCAATTATATATTTTATTAGCTTGCAAAAACTTAGTTAACCTTAATTAACAATATTTATTCAGCATCCCAGCACAGCCGGAACTCTTGTTTATAGCCTGTAGTCATCAGCTTATTTTAATGATAGCTAATAAAATCCATTAATCAATATTTATTAATTTAATTCACCACTAAGCCCATAAGGCCAGACATAGGCTTATATTGAGTTATTTGCTCATGGCGCATAAAACAACCAAAAGTTTCTTATCTCAAACAAAGCTATGAGAATTCAATGTTCTCTAATACATACATTAGGGTAGTGGCAATGCTACTACTCTACTGATACGAGCTGGTTATCATAAATCAACAAACCATCTTCTTATAGTACAATTATATTTATAGTCTTATATTATAGTACAATTTAATTGATCTTAATTTTATATTAAAAAGGTATAAAATATAAATCATTACTGTCAATGAATTAATTATTAATTAACTATCTAATTGTTTCTGTCAAAATACACATTGGTTGGAAAAATGGGTTCTGCACATTTGAATGGTCCATTTAGAAATCTTGGTCAGTAGGTAGCAGGTAGGCCTAATCAATTTAAAATAACTCTAATTGTAAAGAGTTGTGACATGGTAACACTTTCCAACGAACGCATAGCATGCAGGTTTCTTTACCTTACCACGTAAGACGTAGGCACTTTTATTTCATTTTTGTTTTCTTGACTAAATATATAATATTATATTTTATAGTAACTTTTTTTATAATTATATGCTTCGTTTAAAAACTTAACAGAAACAACTGCTGATATAAACAAAACTGATTCTTTGCACCTTTTGGTAGAAATGATTTGCTAGATTCTGCAGCATTTCTGCTTAATGGAGTATACATATATAACATTAAAGCAGCTTTCAGCATCCTGCTTGGCGCAATCTTACAACTCAACTTATCACTCAACTCAACGCAACTCATTTTTCGCCCATCCCAAACTCCACGCTATTGTTCAAAATTACCAAACTGCCAAGCCCCAATGGATTTTTCACCCCAAGGACTACTAGACTAGTGTTCCTAGTGGTCCTTGTTTCGCCCATGCACCTGCAGTCCCATATGTTTGTATCCCCACTACTGAAGCGCCCACCCCATTTTACTAACCAATCACAGCTGGGATAGACATGTTACGTCACTCAGCTGCTAAGAAACGCAGGCCAAAGGACACGCGCGTTGATTCGTGATTCGAACTCTAAATGACCGTGATCTCTTTTAAAAACAATGGTAAATCATCCATAAGCTCCCATGCATCTTCTTTTGCTTATCGACTCCCCAAACTCGCACCAAGAACCTAAGCCATGTGTCAGCGTCATACGCCAGCTCAACCACGAATCTTGAACTGCCCAGATCTACTTTAGCACCGAGAGGGACCTGCTCTTGCAATTGCCTGCCATGCCAAAAGTCAATATTTTATAATTAATAGTCTCATATTGTTTGTGGAAGTCACTCCCCATCCTATGAGAGCAATTACAATGAGCCCGCTGCTCGAATAGTGAATTCGGTATCGAGCTTACATGTATAAATAGTTGCTACTTTAACCCTGACATACATGCACATTTATGGGACTATGGGTTGGGGGAGCTGCTTAACACTACAGTAGGCGAAGTCACTGTCAACCCAGACAGCGGAACCCGCTGTCGTTGGGAGCGCCCGGCTCAGCCCAGTCCGTCCTCCGTGATTTCATATTTTTCAAAAGCTGGGCCATCTTGATTTGCTCAAGACGCGCTATCGTACATGCGCTTTGGCTATGCCAACCTGCTCATTTTTCACGTGCGAACTCACAGCTTTTTTGCTTTATTTTTGAGCTTATAAGAGTGTGTTAGAAGTCCTGTGCAAACTAAATTTGGTTACTGCACTATACTGTAGTGCACTATACTGCACTACACTATACTGGCCAACTGCATTTTCAATCCTCTTCCAAGCCCTTAAGATGCAGTCGGTGCCAGCTGGGTGGGTATCGGGCTGAGAGGTGCAGAACAATTGAATCTCACAAATGCAGAGCAAGAGTCATTGCTGCCTGCACCGAATGCAATTAAAACTCATCAGGCTTGTACGCATTCTGCTACCAAAAAGAATAAACACAATTATCGAGTCGCGTGCCAAGACTCGCGCCAGCCCTCTCTAAAGCCTCTGAGTAATACACAGTATCTTCTAGCTGCAGCTTATTTAAAGCACGAAGTCTCGTGGCAAATATGCTCACTCGTAGAAGTTTCACAGTGCACATTTCAGGCAGCGATGGGTAGCAGCACTAAGGCTCGCTACGGCAGAAGATCACCTTTGACTCAATTTGCTAGCGATAGCTTCTGTCCAGCAAGATGCGGCTGCTGCAACTGCTCTCTCAAACGGTACCTGACAGCATTTCTGTGCCACATAGGACTGATAATTATCTTCGGATTCAGGTGCAGCATTGGCGTGGCAACGGGTCACTTTCGGGACTCCGAAAGAAATGCTACGGCAGGTGCTTCAGTTGCTGTGAGTCTATTCAGCCCTCATTCAAAATAAGAAATTAGATGGCTTGGTAAATTCTGATGAACTTTCGACGTATCTTTCAAACAATTCTGCACCAAGACGCCCAATTGAAATGACAGAAATCCAGCGTTCACTGGTCGACATCTCAGCTGAGCACAGTCGAGAGCTCCTACTTCTGGGGCTATCTGGTTCTACAAATTCCAGCTGGTATTGTGGCCACTAGGTATCCGGCAACGTTGGTGTACTCTTTGACCACTCTGGGGTCCTCCGTGATCAACATACTGCTGCCGCTGTGCATTCGGAGTAGCACTGAGCTCACCATCGTAGCTAGAGTGCTGCAGGGTCTCTTGGAGGTGAGCGGTGCTGAGAATCTAGTAGTCATAAAATGAAGCCAAGTGCAGTGTGATCAAACAGCTGCCACTTGAATTTTTCATCACTTGGTACATACGTCGAAGTATATACAGTACCAGTCCTCGATAGTTCACTTAGAGGCGTTGTGAATACGAATGTGGAGCGGGTAATTAAGCAGTGTACATGATAAACTTTAATGAGTTTCACGAGTATTCAACAGTTGGCCAGAGAAGACTACGCTCGAATATATTCTTGAACTGTTCAATCCAACTTATCGTGCAAATTTTATTGCACAGCATCATTTTATGTGTTCAAATGTTGACAGCAGGCTGTCAGGTGCATGTACTCTCATGTACTCTCTTGGGAAGTGAAGTAGACTTTTAAATTGTCATTTGGACTTCAGCTTCCGACCAAAACTTGAAGCTTCGACTAATCGATTGAGTAACAACGTATAAGTTTTACGTAAAGCGACACCCGTCTCACCCAGGGCTTCTCGTACCCGGCCTGCAACGGCATCCTCAGTCACTGGGCACCGCCTCTGGAGCGATCTCGTCTGTCAACCATCGTCTTCTGCGGCGGCTTCTTCGGCTCTTTCTTGGGCTTGTTGTCGTCTGGCTGGCTTAGCGAGCGCTTCGGCTGGCCCGTGATGTTCTATCTATACGGTGAGTGAGGCTGCAGCGACTTTGACACCGAAAATTGACACCGGACAAAGAGCTTGTCTTGCGCTTTATACCCACCCCACGAGGGCCAGTCTGATGAAGAGAAAGCCAGAGCCGCTGACATGTCTTTATGTGAGTGTGTCGCCGTGTGTAGCCGTGTGCGCGCTCAGGGGTCGTTGGTGAAATGGGCATGACAAGCTAACTACATCTGTATGTAACGATACTTCCCACCGATTGACTTAGGCGCCCTCGGAGTCGCTTGGTTCTGCGTTTTCACAGCCTGCGTATCCGAGAAGCCGTCTAGCGATCGATGCATCACGGATGAGGAGCGGGAGTACATCGAGATAGAAATTGGCGAGAGTTTCAGCTCTAAACACGTAGTCAGTGTTTTGTATCTGTTTACAAAAATGAGTGTAAATGTACTTCGCAACTCCCAATGCCTTACAAGCAATGTCTGTCGCGATTCAGTGACGTGTGAATGAACCAGAAGCATGCAATAGACTTGCCAATAGTGTCTTGGAATCTTGACTTACTTGATTTAGCTGCAGGGGGTTCCGGGCATCCTCCGGTGGTGTCGGTGCCCGCAGCGCGGTTCCCTTCTGGAGAGTCCAGAAGGTGGCTGGTCGCTCGCCCGGTAGTCCTCAGGTAGCGGATGAGCTAACAGAAATTTTCGCGCCTGAAAACGTCGGGGAAGGTCCGGGTTTGGGACGACGTAGGTGAGCCTGTCCTGAGTAAAGGCGGGGCTTTTACGGATGAAGTGCCCCACATTCTCAACACCAGAGAGGCAAAACGGTACTACAGATTTCCCTGGAAGTGGCGATGCCTGACAAAACAGCCATGTTCCGAGAGAGCCATGCTCACTGCCCTGATTTCCCTGCGGTTGAGTTCAAGCAGGGCCCTGCGGAGGGCGGAGGAAGGACAGGGGACAGCCGCGCGGGATTGCCGGCAGTCGGGGCCGTTAGCCATGCACCTCTCCCTGTGCTTTGAAGCCACCCACTGGTTGATCCGAGTGGTGACGTTTTAGCATCAGGGGTGGGCGTAGCCAGGGTCCTTCATTGGGGTCATGTTGAACTCTTGAGGCAAGCTGACTCACCTAAGTGAATGAGTGTCATTGATCGAGTGCAATCTCCGAATACTTTATGAATATTAGAAGCCTACCAATTCAAACGCTTGGATATTGCTATCGTAACCAGCCAAGAAGACGATCAGTTTATCTGCGACAAATTTTCAGATTAGCCCAGCTCTATGGCTGAAAATATTCACCTCAATGCCTGTCTACGCCATCATAGTGGCCAATTTCGTTCGAAACTGGACATTCTATCTCATGATCACGGAGCCAACTAAATATTTCGACGACGTTTTCGGCTACGGCATGTCCAAGGTAGAAATAAGGTTAAATATGGAATCAGGCAATTTAGATAATTTCAAGTTAGAGCCAACGTCCAAGGCGATTAATGCTTTAACCACGCCGCTAAGTATTAATTCGGCACTAGGATAGCATTAGGACCAATTATATGAGTAAAAGTCCCACAAATATTTTTCAGAGTGGCTTCTTTGCCTCTCTGCCCCACCTTGTCATGTCTGTAGTGGTGCCAGTCAGCGGCGTGATCGCTGACGAGCTCAGAAAGCGATGGCTTTCAACCACAGCTGTCAGGAAAATCTTCAACACCTTGGGTGAGCTGTCAAATGTCAAGTAGACCTTCCCGTTGCCAAATATAGTTATTCAATGCATTGAGGTATGTAATCGCAGGCTTCGGTGTTCGAGGTCTTTTCCTACTGGGCGTCGGGCACACCAGCGATGCCACCACGGCCACCGTCTGCATGATCATCGGGGTTGGATTCAGCGGCTGCTGCATGGCCGGTAGGATTCTCGCTGTTCTTTCGACACGAGCTGTGTGCTACTTTCAGTAGGATAATTTGAACATTTTCTTAACCACCAGGCTACAATGCGAACCACCTGGACATTGCGCCTCGCTATGCTAGCTGTCTAATGGGTTTGTCAAATGGCATTGGCACTGTGGGCTCTATTCTAGTGCCAATTGTTACCATGCAATTGGTTAAGGACAGGGTAAGCGTACGGTGTAACAAAAATTTTGGTTTTGCTTTCCACTTTTAACAACTTTTATACATCCTTTTTGCTTCTATCCTCTTTACACATTCTATGGTGAACTTGAGGATTGTGAAGCGTTGGTGATTGTGAAGCTTTGGTGATTGTGAAGCTTTGGTGATTGTGAAGCGTTGGTGATTGTGAAGCTTTGGTGATTGTGAAGCTTTGGTGATTGTGGAGCGTTGGTGTTTGTGAAGCTTTGTGATTGTGAAGCTTGGAGATTGTGAAGCTTTGGTGTTTGTGAAACAAATTGGTGATTGTGAAGCCTTGCGATTGTGAAGTTAATTGGTGAAGGTGAAGCTTTGGGTATTGTGAAGCTTTGTGATTGTGAAGCTTTGTGATTGTGAAGCTTTGGTGATTGTGACACTTTGGCGTTTTGAAGTTAATTGGTGATTGTGAAGCTCTGACTATTTTTAAGCTTGGGGAAATTGTAAAGCTTGGTGATAGTGAAGCTTTGGTGATTGTGAAGTTAATTGGTGATTGTGAAGCTTTGGTGATCGTGAACACCATCCAAACCCCCAGTCTCGAGCCTCCTGGTCAAACGTGTTCCTCATCACGTCGATCATCAACTTTGTCGGGGTGATTTTCTACGCCATGTTCGCCTCAGGTGAGAAGCAGTCCTGGGCCGAGGCGCCGGCAGACGAGGAGCCCTGGAAGCCGCCGACACCCACCGCCACCGCGTTCAAGGATGTCGGATACGACAACGAGGAAGTTTTCGAAGCGCTAGAAGATGACACGTCTCGTAACGTTGCTGATGCCACTCCAGCGGACTTCAGCAAGTCGCCACTATTCCCCACCAGGGCAAATTTTGTGCAGCAAAGCTGATGCAGTGTCCAACAATGCAGCGCTGTGCTGACACAGCCGCTACAGTAAAATATACAGCATAAATTCGATAATCTGAATATCACTTTCAACTTTTTTCAAGACTGATGCACTGATGCGATTTTGCCGGTTTCGCTGACTATTGAACACATTCAAGCGCGCTAATAACACTAGCACAGACACTAGCACAGACACTAGCACAGATACTAGCACAGACACTAGCACAGACACTAGCACAGAAACTAGCACAGGCACTAGCACAGACACTAGCACAGACACTAGCACAGACACTAGCACAGACACTAGCACAGACACTAGCACAGACACCAGCAGACACTAGCACAGACACCAGCAGACACTAGCACAGACACTAGCACAGACACCAGTAGACACTAGCACAGACACTAGCACAGACACCAGTAGACACTAGCACAGACACTAGCACAGACACCAGCAGACACTAGCACAGACACCAGAAGACACTAGCACAGACACTAGCACAGACACTAGCACAGACACTAGCACAGACACTAGCACAGACACTAGCACAGAAACTAGCACAGAAACTAGCACAGAAACTAGCACAGGCACTAGCACAGACACTAGCACAGACACTAGCACAGACACTAGCACAGACACCAGCAGACACTAGCACAGACACCAGCAGACACTAGCACAGACACTAGCACAGACACCAGTAGACACTAGCACAGACACTAGCACAGACACCAGCAGACACTAGCACAGACACCAGAAGACACTAGCACAGACACCAGCAGACACTAGCACAGACACCAGAAGACACTAGCACAGACACTAGCACAGACACCAGCAGACACTAGCACAGGCACTAGCACAGACACCAGCAGACACTAGCACAGACACTAGCACAGACACTAGCACAGATACTAGCACAGACACTAGCACAGACACTAGCACAGACACTAGCACAGACACTAGCACAGACACTATCACAGACACTAGCACAGACACTAGCACAGGCACTAGCACAGACACTATCACAGACACCAGCAGACACTAGCACAGACACTAGCACAGACACCAGCAGACACTAACACAGACACTAGCACAGACACTAGCACAGGCACTAGCACAGACACTAGCACAGACACTAGCACAGACACTAGCACAGACACTAGCACAGACACTAGCACAGACACTAGCACAGGCACTAGCACAGACACTAGCACAGACACTAGCACAGACACTAGCACAGACACCAGCAGACACTAGCACAGACACCAGAAGACACTAGCACAGACACTAGCACAGACACCAGTAGACACTAGCACAGACACTAGCACAGACACTAGCACAGACACTAGCACAGACACTAGCACAGACACCAGCAGACACTAACACAGACACTAGCACAGACACTAGCACAGGCACTAGCACAGACACTAGCACAGACACTAGCACAGACACTAGCACAGACACTAGCACAGGCACTAGCACAGACACTAGCACAGACACCAGCACAGACACTAGCACAGACACTAGCACAGACACCAGCAGACACTAGCACAGACACCAGAAGACACTAGCACAGACACTAGCACAGACACTAGCACAGACACTAGCACAGACACCAGCAGACACTAGCACAGGCACTAGCACAGACACCAGCAGACACTAGCACAGACACTAGCACAGACACCAGCAGACACTAGCACAGACACTAGCACAGACACTAGCACAGGCACTAGCACAGACACCAGTAGACACTAGCACAGACACTAGCACAGACACCAGCAGACACTAGCACAGACACCAGCAGACACTAGCACAGACACTAGCACAGACACTAGCACAGACACTAGCACAGAAACTAGCACAGACACTAGCACAGACACTAGCACAGACACTAGCACAGACACTAGCACAGGCACTAGCACGGACACTAGCACAGACACTAGCACAGACACTAGCACAGACACTAGCACAGGCACTAGCACAGACACTAGCACAGACACTAGCACAGACACCAGTAGACACTAGCACAGACACTAGCACAGACACCAGTAGACACTAGCACAGACACTAGCACAGACACCAGCAGACACTAGCACAGACACCAGCAGACACTAGCACAGACACTAGCACAGACACTAGCACAGGCACTAGCACAGACACTAGCACAGACACTAGCACAGACACTAGCACAGACACTAGCACAGACACTAGCACAGACACTAGCACAGGCACTAGCACAGACACCAGCAGACACTAGCACAGGCACTAGCACAGACACTAGCACAGACACTAGCACAGACACCAGTAGACACTAGCACAGACACTAGCACAGACACCAGCAGACACTAGCACAGACACTAGCACAGACACTAGCACAGACACTAGCACAGACACTAGCACAGACACTAGCACAGACACTAGCACAGACACTAGCACAGGCACTAGCACAGACACTAGCACAGACACTAGCACAGGCACTAGCACGGACACTAGCACAGACACTAGCACAGACACTAGCACAGACACTAGCACAGGCACTAGCACAGACACTAGCACAGACACTAGCACAGACACCAGTAGACACTAGCACAGACACTAGCACAGACACCAGCAGACACTAGCACAGACACCAGCAGACACTAGCACAGACACTAGCACAGACACTAGCACAGGCACTAGCACAGACACTAGCACAGACACTAGCACAGACACTAGCACAGACACTAGCACAGACACTAGCACAGACACTAGCACAGGCACTAGCACAGACACTAGCACAGACACTAGCACAGACACCAGCAGACACTAGCACAGGCACTAGCACAGACACTAGCACAGACACTAGCACAGACACCAGCAGACACTAGCACAGACACTATGCCAGGCATT
>NIVC01001601.1:167500-327500 GCA_002269645.1 Macrostomum lignano | reverse complement strand
ACCCTGTCTCTAATCTCACCTGTCTCTAATCTTACCTCTCTCTAATCTTACCGTGTCTCGAATCTCACCCTGCCTCGAATCTCACCCTGCCTCGAATCTCACCCTGCCTCGAATCTCACCCTGTCTCTAATCTCAAGCTTTATTTCAGACCAGACACCAGGTCAAAATGCCATGGATTTCAATTAGTGCTCCCAATGCGAAATGCCAGCAGCCATTGTTCTGCATCGCGGGGAGGGGGGAAAACACGCCCGGGGCAGAGCAGTGGCGCAGGGATTTGCAGGCTGACTTGTCTCAATAAATGGAAGATGACGCCAGTTCAGTGAGCAGAGAGCTCAAAGCTCAGGCAGTATTTTGGCCTCTGCCTCCGCCCTGCCTATTGCTAATAAAGAATTCATTAATCCCCCCTGCCACGCACGGCAATTCCAAAAATAAGCCAGGACACGGAAGCCTCTGAATCATTGGGCAATCGATTTTAAACCGGCTGGCCGGTTTTTTATTGTATTTTTTCTTTTATAGAAACTATGCTATCAATGATTATTATTGAATTCGCAGAGCAATTATTTAAAATTTCCTGGCCTTTAAACTGTATGCTTGAGAGTCTGGTCGGCGATGAGGCGATGATGGTAGACTCAAGGTGGTCTCATCAATGCTAAATAATTAATTAATCCATCCGGCGGCCATCTCAGCTCCTCAATCAAGGACTCACAATTTTCATTTTGAGATGCCGCAAAGTCAAGCTGAATTTACTGAATTATTAATCCTAATTATTTATTCCCTTCAAATCGACGCAATCATGAGAGTGAGGGAGTCCCTGACTCCACCCACGGGCTCCTGGCAGCTGTGTTCAAGATTCTGTGCGAATTTGCGTGACCTGCAGGTGCTGCAGCTGCTGTAGTGACGCGATTATAGGATTGGGAAGTGCGCGCTCATCATCACTACCCATGCGCTGCTGTATGGGAATCCATTAAATACTGTTATGTGATCCATTTTATGTGTGTGTGGCGACATTGACGTAATACATCCGTGGGTGAAACAGGGAGTCACTCTGAGATGGTAGAGCGAGACAGGGAGTCACTCTGGGATTGGTAGAGTGAGACAGGGAGTCACTCTGAGATGGTAGAGTGAGACAGGGAGTCACTCTGAGATAGTAGAGCGAGACAGGGAGTCACTCTGAGATGGTAGAGCGAGACAGGGAGTCACTCTGGGATTGGTAGAGTGAGACAGGGAGTCACTCTGAGATGGTAGAGTGAGACAGGGAGTCACTCTGAGATAGTAGAGTGAGACAGGGAGTCACTCTGAGATGGTAGAGCGAGACAGGGAGTCACTCTGGGATTGGTAGAGTGAGACAGGGAGTCACTCTGAGATGGTAGAGTGAGACAGGGAGTCACTCTGAGATAGTAGAGTGAGACAGGGAGTCACTTTGAGATGATAGAGCGATACAGGGAGTCACTCTGAGATAGTAGAGTGAGACAGGGAGTCACTTTGAGATGGTAGAGCGAGACAGGGAGTCACTCTGAGATAGTAGAGTGAGACAGGGAGTCACTTTGAGATGGTAGAGCGAGACAGGGAGTCACTCTGGGATGGTAGAGTGAGACAGGGAGTCATTCTGAGATGGTAGAGCGAGACAGGGAGTCATTCTGAGATGGTAGAGCGAGACAGGGAGTCATTCTGAGATGGTAGAGTGAGACAGTGAGTCTCAGATGAACTGGGAAGACTCACTAACACTAATATCCCTAAATCCCACACAGCAAGCTCATGAAGGGCAACGCAGACGACTCCAGCGACTACAGCAACAACTACAACGAGCTGGACGAGTCGGAGAACCCTGAAGGCAGCAAGCGGGCGCCGGGGACCTTCTACACCTCCGGATTGGGCGCCGCCTGCTGCAACCGCTGTCCCTGCGCCAGGTGCTCAAAGCGCTACCTGACTTCGGTGTTGTGCTCGATCGGCTTCATGATCAGCTTTGGGATTCGCTGCAACACCGGAGTGGCCACCGGCTATTTTCGAAGCATGTACAATGAGTCTGAGCACGAGACCTCGCCTGGGGCCATCACTCCGTACCATGATCACTACCTGAAGTACAGACTGGTCAATATCACCAGGAGGGTGGTGAGTGCCCCTGGCGTCTGTGGTGGCGGCTGGGATGAGATGGGTACTTACCAAACTGGTCAAAGACATGTACAAGTGCCTTCCAAACGGTCATTTACAGTACATTCTAAAACGGTCATAGGCATGTGCAGTACCTTCCAAAGTGATCATAGACATAGACATGTACCTTCTAAACTGATCATGTACATGTACCTTAAAAACTGGTCATAAACAGGTATCTCCCAAACTGGGCATGTACATTACCTTATAAACTGGTCATAGGCATGTACCTTCCAAACTGGTCATAGAAATGTACCTTCCAAACTGGTCAGAGATATTTATATGTACTTTCCAGACGGGTCATGAGACAGCTACGCTTAAAAATGATCATAGACAGTTACCATTAGAAATGGTCATAGACAGCTACGCTTAAAAATGGTCATAGACAGTTACCATTAGAAATGGTCATAGACAGCTACGCTTAAAAATGGTCATAGACAGCTACCATTAGAAATGGTCATATACAGCTACCATCAGAAATGGTTTTGGTCATAGACAGAACCCTTAGAAATGGTCATAGACAGCTACCCTTAGAAATGGTCATAGACAGCTACGCTTAAAAATGGTCATATACAGCTACCATCAGAAATGGTTTTGGTCATAGACAGAACCCTTAGAAATGGTCATAGACAGCTACCATTAGAAATGGTCATAGACAGCTACCCTTAGAAATGGTCATAGAAAAGAAATGGTCATAGACAGCTACCCTTAGAAATGGTCATAGACAAGAAATGGTCATAGACAAGAAATGGTCATAGACTCGCCAGTCTGACACCCCACAAATTCGCAGGAACGCGAGCTGCAGTGGTCGCCATCAGTGGTGGGCGCGGTGGAGAGCTCCTTCTTCTGGGGCTACCTGGTCACCCAGATTCCGGGCGGCATCATCGCCAACAAATTGCCGGCGACAAGGATTTTTGGATTGGCCATTTTTGGGTCGGCTTTTTTGAATCTGTTCCTGCCGACCGCATGCCATGTCAGCTTCATCTTGGTCATCTTCATCCGAGTGCTGCAGGGACTGGTTGAGGTGTGCCAGCTTCACTTGTGTGACTGCCAGTTCCCATATATAACAGTTTCTTTCTTCATGTGTAACAGTTCCACATAGGTCAAAGCTCCCATATGTCTAACAGTTCTGCCACGTGTCTAAAAATTTCGCCTATGTGTCTAACAAATATAGAACAGGTATATCTAACAGATATAAATATCTAACACTCCAAACCACATATCTAACTGGCAAATATCTAAAACTCAAAACCACATATCTAACAGGCAAAAATCTAACAATCAAAACCACATATCTAACAGGCAAATATCTAACACTCAAAACCATATATATCTAAAAGATAAACATCTAACACTCCAAACCACATATCCAACAGGCAAATATCTAACACTCCAAACCACATATCTAACTGGCAAATATCTAACACCCCAAACCACATATCTAACTGGCAAAAGCCCCGCTTTGCCCGCAGGGCTGCACCTACCCCGCCTGCCACGGCATTTGGCGCTACTGGGCGCCGCCTCTCGAGCGCTCCCGCCTCGCCACCCTGGCCTTCTGCGGCTCCTACGCCGGCGCGGTGCTGGGGCTGTTCCTGTCCGGATGGCTCAGCGACTGGCTGGGCTGGCCGGCGCCATTCTATGTCTATGGTAACCGCGGCAATGGCTATCAGCAAAGCGATGATCGGTTGGGGTGGCTGGGGTAAAAAGCTGTAAAAACAACTCCATGACTTGTAAGGAAGCTTAATGACTTCTCTGACCAGGGGAAAACCTAGATATCTCATGACCTTGGGGGGAACCCTAGATATCTCATGACCTTGGGGGGAACCCTAGATATCTCATGACCTTGGGGGGAACCCTAGATATCTCATGACCTTGGGGGGAACCTAGATATCTCGTGACCAGGGGAGCCCTACATTTAAATATCTCATGACCTTGGGGGAAACCTTATACATGTAGATATCTCATGACCTTGGGGGAAATCCAAGATATCTCATGACCTTGGGGGGAACCTTATACATGTAGATATCTCATGACCTTAGGGGAAATCCAAGATATCTCATGACCTTGGGGGGAACCCTAGATATCTCATGACCCTGAGGGGAACCCTAGATATCTCAAGACCTTGGGGGGAACCTTAGATATCTTATGACGTTGGGGGGGGGAACCCTACATATAGATATCTCATGACCTTGGGGGAAATCCAATATATCTCATGACCTTGGGGGGAACCCTAGATATCTCGTGACCTGGGCGATCTAAATACCTCTGTGACCTGTCAGAAACCGAAATACCTCCATGATTAGTCAGAAAACTGCTATTCGGAAAATTTAAATACTTTTATGACCAGATCGGAAGCCAAAATGTGACCTATCGGGACATCAATCTCATGTTCAATTGGCATTCCAGTCCGAATAATTAGTTTGAAACCGAAAAGATCTAAAGGAACCGGATATAATTAATCTAAACCAATGCAACATCTTTCAACCTCAAGGAGTCCTTGGAATTCTGTGGTTCTGCGTTTGGTGGTTCAACGCCTACGAGAGGCCCTGTCTGCACCCCACCATCACGGAGGAGGAGCGCCTGTACATCGAGTCGTCTATCGGAGAGAATCCGGCACCTCTGCACGACAAGGTCAGTGACGTTTCCTAGAAAATTTTACCGAACCGCGATATTTAAAAACACAAGCCTGACTGAATTTGCATCCTGGAAAAAGTATGAAATGCGTCAATGAGTGCAAATGATCTCTCTTCCCCCTCTCTTCCCCCCCTCTTCCCCCTCCCTTCCCCTCTCTTCCCCTCTCTTCCCCCTCTCTTCCCTCTCTCTTCCCCCTCTCTTCCCCCTCTCTTCTCCCCCTCTCTTCCCCCTCTTCCCCCTCTCTTCCCCCTCTCTTCACCCTCTCTTCCCCCCTCTTCCCCCTCTCTTCCCCCTCTCTTCCCCTCTCTTCCCCTCTCTATTTCCCTCTCTTCCCCCTCTCTTCCCCCTCTCTTCCCCCTCTCTTTTCCCCTCTCTTCACCCTCTCTTCACCCTCTCTTCACCCTCTCTTCACCCTCTCTTCCCCCTCTCTTGCCCCTCTCTTGCCCCTCTCTTGCCCCTCTCTTGCCCCTCTCTTGCCCCTCTCTTCCCCTCTCTTCCCCCTCTCTTCCCCCTCTCTTCCCCCTCTCTTCCCCCTCTCTTCCCCCTCTCTTCCCCCTCTCTTCCCCCTCTCTTCCCCTCTCTTCCCCCTCTCTTCCCCCTCTCTTCCCCCTCTCTTCCCCCTCTCTTCCCTCTCTATTCCCCTCTCTTCCCCTCTCTTCCCCCTCTCTTTTCCCCTCTCTTCACCCTCTCTTCACCCTCTCTTCACCCTCTCTTCCCCCTCTCTTCCCCCTCTCTTGCCCCTCTCTTGCCCCTCTCTTGCCCCTCTCTTCCCCTCTCTTCCCCTCTCTTCCCCCTCTCTTCCCCCTCTCTTCCCCCTCTCTTCCCCCTCTCTTCCCCTCTCTTCCCCCTCTCTTCCCCTCTCTTCCCCCTCTCTTCCCCCTCTCTTCCCCCTCTCTTCCCCTCTCTTCCCTCTCTATTCCCCTCTCTTCCCCCTCTCTTCCCCCTCTCTTCCCCCTCTCTTCCCCCTCTCTATTCCCCTCTCTATTCCCCTCTCTTCCCCCTCTCTATTCCCCTCTCTTCCCCTCTCTTCCCCTCTCTTCCCCCTCTCTTCCCCTCTCTTCCCCTCTCTTCCCCTCTCTTTCCCTCTCTTTCCCCTCTCTTCCCCTCTCTTCCCCCTCTCTCCCCCCTCTCTTCCCCCTCTCTCTCTCCCCCTCTCTCTATTCCCCCTCTCTCTCTTACCCTCTTTCTTTCCCCCTCTCTCCCACTCTCTATTTCTCTCTCTCTCTCTTCCTCCTCTCTCTTCCCTCTCTCTCCCCCTCGCTCTTCCCCTCCCTCTCTTCCCTCTCTCTCCCCCTCGCTCTTCCTCTCCCTCTCTTCCCCCTCTCGCTTCCCCTCACTCTCTTTCCCCTTTCTTTCCCCTCTCTCCCCTCTCTCCCCTCTCTATTCCCCTCTCTTCCCCCTCTCTCCCCCCCTCTCTCTTTATCTCTCTTTTTCTCTCGCATCTCTTTCTCCCACTCTCTCCCCCGTCTCTCTCTGTCTCCTCTTCTCTTTATCTTCTTCCTGTTTTTCTCTCAGGTTTCTTTAAAAGCAAGGCAACCTGGATTGTCTGAAATAGGCCTCAGCTTGCAACTGTTGAGTCCAACGCTCCTTTGTAAACTTTTAGAACATGAAAATCCCTTGGGCAAAGTTCTTCACCTCGATGCCTGTCTACGCCATCATAGTGGCCAACTTCGCACGCAGTTGGTCATTCTATCTGCTCATCACTGAGCAGACCAAGTATTTTAGAGACGTGTTCAAGTACGATATGACTAAGGTGAGCGTGTAAGGTTGGGGTTAGGGTTAGTGCCAGAATTAACTCACCATTGCCATGGAAACCAAATTTCCAGAGCGGCTTTTTCTCAGCCTTGCCGCACCTCATCATGGCCATCATTGTGCCGCTGGGCGGTCAGCTGGCCGATCGACTGCGCAAGAAGCTGCTGACAACAACTGCAGTGCGCAAGATCTTCAACTGCGGAGGTGGGTTTTGCCGGGGGCTTGGGATGGCCAACAGGAACTTCTGGGAGCGAAGCTTTATGAATAGTTTTAATATGAGCATTTATGAAGAGTACTTATGGGCCTTGCTTCTGTATGACTACTCTAAAATCGAACTGTCTATGACCAGTGTAGAATATTTCTCCCTATGACTAGTCTGGAAGTCAAAACACCTGTCAATGACTAGTCTGGAAGCCAAAAAACCTGTCTACGAGTATGACTAGTCTGAAAGTCAGAACACCTGTCTATGACCAGTCTGGAAGGCAAAACACCTGTCTCTGACCAGTCTGGAAGTCAGAACACCTGTCTATGACCAGTCTGGAAGTCAAAACACCTGTCTATGACCAGTCTGGAAGTCAAAAACGTTTCTATTCTCTGGAAGTAAAAAAGAAGCCTCCCTATGACTAGTCTGGAAGTTAAAAAGCCTGTCTCTGACCGGTCTGAAGAGCGATTAAAATCATTCATGAACGTTCCTCGCCGTCAGAGTCCAGAGGCTTTTAAAATCTCCAGAATGGGCTTTTATCTTCCTGTTTACAATCGCAAATCCGGCTCCATTATCCTCTAATCGATTTTAACTGGAGAGACTGTTCTCCACTCCTCATGTCTTCCCCCGTAAGCCCCCTAATGGATCCGCGGGTTGATCTCATCTTTAACTCCCATTTGGCATTTTATTCTACTAAAAAAGTGAAAACTGACAACCCGAGTGAATTTGAAATTTTCCATCCGAGATGCAACATCATCTTCCCAATCCTGACGAGCAGACGCTGCAGACAAGAATAGATTACACTTCCGCATAGTTTCAGTATTTGCCATTGTTTTGCACTGAACGGCAGACAGGCATGCAATATGCAGTGCGTTTGAATAAAAGCTGCAGCTTAATGCAGTTCATAAGCCCCATGTTTGCTCTGTGCATTTGCGCGTGGGATGCGGGAGACACTGGGAGGGAGGGAGGGAGAGAGAGGGGGCCCTGGGGGTCGAGCAAAAAACCCCGGCCTTGGATAGGAACCATAGGATTTTTTAATTCCATGAGGAGTCGGGCTGCATGAGCGCTTAAATATTGGGGAGTTCCATCGCTGAGTCCTCTCCATCAGCGAGCGCTCCACCTGGCCAAGCTTATATGATCAAAAATGGAAGTCACCGTTAATGCGAGCGTATTGTGTTTGTCTGTCTAGCAATTAACAGATTAAACAGTGGCTGCGGGGCGAGGCAGCTCAGTGCTGATGATGCTTCACTGGATGCTGCGGTGCTGGCTGCCCTACAGACTCTCAATCTCACTCTACCCTCTCTCTTCTCACTCTACTCTCTTCTCACTCTACTCTCTCTCTTCTCACTCTACTCTCTCTCTTCTCACTCTCCCTCTCTCTTCTCACTCTACCCTCTCTCTCTCTCTTCTCACTCTACTCTCTCTCTCTTCTCACTCTCCCTCTCTCTTCTCACTGTACTCTCTCTCTTCTCACTCTACCCTCTCTCTCCTCTCACTCTACCCTCTCTCTCCTCACTCTACCCTCTCTCTCTTCTCACTCTACCCTCTCTCTCCTCTCACTCTACCCTCTCTCTCCTCACTCTACCCTCTCCCTTACCTCTATCCTCTCTCTCTCTTCTCTCCTCAGTGTCTCCTCTCTTCTCAATCTATCCCTTCTCTCTCTCTCTCTCTCTCTCTCTCTCTCTCTCTCTCTCTCTCTCTCTCTCTCTCTTTTTACTTCTATTCGAATTTCTTTAATTTTCAGTCGCATTCCTTATTTTTCATCTGTCTGTCCCTAAAATAACTGGGCGCGCACGTCTGCATATTTTTAGCTTGATAAAAACAAAACCAGCTCTTCTTTTTTAATATTTTTTTTCTAGGCTTCGGGATGGAAGCAATCTTCTTGCTTGTGGTTGGCTACTCCACCGACTCCACTACGTCCATCGTCTGCCTGACCATCGCCGTGAGCTTCAGCGGCTTCGCCATTTCCGGTGAGCCACTGCAGAACTTCAGTGGCAAATGGAGGGAATTAACAGAGCAAAGAGTTGAAATTGATGGACGTTTATTGAAGCAATGGCGGCTTAAGTAAGGCCGAAGACACATGAACTATAGAGATCAGTATTTTTTTATTTTTCAGAACAAAACTAAACGATAGCAAAAAATCCGACATAGCCTACTGAAGAGTAGCAAGGAATATCGCGAGTTAAAATTTCACAAAATTTAGAGTAGAATGAAGCCGGTTTCGGTTGAATTAAATGAAATAGCTGGATATGGGTAGAACAGAGTAGAGTAGAATATAACAGTAGAGTAGAATAGACTAGACTAGAGTAGAATAGAACAGACTAGAGTAGAATAGAACAGACTAGAGTAGAATAGAACAGACTAGAGTAGAATAGAACAGACTAGAGTAGAATATAACAGACTAGAGTAGAATATAACAGACTAGAGTAGAATATAACAGAGTAGAGTAGAATATAACAGCGTAGAGTAGAATAGAACAGAGTAGAATAGAAGGTAGAATAGAACAGAGTGGAGTAGAATACAACAGTAGAGTAGAATAGAACAGCGTAGAGTAGAATAGAACAGAGTAGAGTAGAATAGAACAGAGTAGAGTAGAATAGAACAGACTAGAGTAGAATAGAACAGACTAGATTAGAATAGAACAAAGTAGAGTAGAATAGAACAGAGTAGAGTAGAATAGAACAGAGTAGAGTAGAATAGAACAGACTAGAGTAGAATAGAACAGACTAGATTATAATAGAACAGAGTAGAGTAGAATAGAACAGACTAGAGTAGAATAGAACAGACTAGATTAGAATAGAACAGAGTAGAGTAGAATAGAACAGACTAGATTAGAATAGAACAGACTAGATTAGAATAGAACAGACTAGAGTAGAATAGAACAGACTAGAGTAGAATAGAACAGACTGGATTAGAATAGAACAGACTAGATTAGAATAGAACAAAGTAGAGTAGAATAGAACAGAGTAGAGTAGAATAGAACAGAGTAGAGTAGAATAGAACAGAGTAGAGTAGAATAGAAAAGACTAGAGTAGAATAGAACAGACTAGATTATAATAGAACAGAGTAGAGTAGAATAGAACAGACTAGAGTAGAATAGAACAGACTAGATTAGAATAGAACAGAGTAGAGTAGAATAGAACAGACTAGATTAGAAGGTAGAATAGAACAGAGTGGAGTAGAATACAACAGTAGAGTAGAATAGAACAGCGTAGAGTAGAATAGAACAGAGTAGAGTAGAAAAGAACAGAGTAGAGTAGAATAGAACAGACTAGAGTAGAATAGAACAGACTAGATTAGAATAGAACAGACTAGAGTAGAATAGAACAGACTAGATTAGAATAGAACAGACTAGAGTAGAATAGAACAGACTAGATTAGAATAGAACAGAGTAGAGTAGAATAGAACAGAGTGGAGTAGAATAGAACAAAGTAGAGTAGAATAGAACAGAGTAGAGTAGAATAGAACAGAGTAGAGTAGAATAGAACAGAGTAGAGTAGAATAGAACAGACTAGAGTAGAATAGAACAGACTAGATTATAATAGAACAGAGTAGAGTAGAATAGAACAGACTAGAGTAGAATAGAACAGACTAGATTAGAATAGAACAGAGTAGAGTAGAATAGAACAGACTAGATTAGAAGGTAGAATAGAACAGAGTGGAGTAGAATACAACAGTAGAGTAGAATAGAACAGCGTAGAGTAGAATAGAACAGAGTATAGTAGAATAGAACAGAGTAGAGTAGAATAGAACAGACTAGAGTAGAATAGAACAGACTAGAGTAGAATAGAACAGACTAGATTATAATAGAACAGAGTAGAGTAGAATAGAACAGACTAGAGTAGAATAGAACAGACTAGATTAGAATAGAACAGAGTAGAGTAGAATAGAACAGACTAGATTAGAAGGTAGAATAGAACAGAGTAGATTAGAATAGAACAGACTAGAGTAGAATAGAACAGACTAGATTAGAATAGAACAGAGTATAGTAGAATAGAACAGACTAGATTAGAATAGAACAAAGTAGAGTAGAATAGAACAGAGTAGAGTAGAATAGAACAGACTAGAGTAGAATAGAATAGAACAGACTAGATTAGAATAGAACAGACTAGAGTAGAATAGAACAGACTAGATTAGAATAGAACAGACTAGAGTAGAATAGAACAGACTAGATTAGAATAGAACAGAGTAGAGTAGAATAGAACAGAGTGGAGTAGAATACAACAGTAGAGTAGAATACAACAGCGTAGAGTAGAATAGAACAGAGTAGAATAGAAGGTAGAATAGAACAGAGCTAGTACTACCAATTATCCCTCAATATCAATAAAACTCCCCCAGGCTACAACGTGAACCACCTGGACATTGCTCCGCGGTACGCCAGCGTCCTCATGGGACTCTCCAACGGTATCGGCACCTTCTCCGGCATGCTGGTACCGGTGGTTACCGTCAACCTGGTCAGAGATCATGTGAGAGGCCGCCCGCACTCTGGCAGATGTTCAGACCGTGCAACCCCCTGGCCCTGACTAAAATTCAGATACCATCGATATGCCATTTGTTAGGCTTGATTGGTCAGTCGATGACAACCTTTGAGATACCCTCCAGATAACCTTTGAGATACCCTCGAGACAACCTTTAGGATACCCTTCAGACAACCTTTAAGATACCCCCCAGACAACCTTTGAGATACCCTTCAGACAACCTTTGAGATACCCTCCAGGTAACCTTTGAGATACCCCCCAGGTAACCTTTGAGATTACCCCTCAGACAACCTTTAAGATACCATCAAGACAACCTTTAAGATACCCCCAGACAACCTTTAGGATACCCATCAGACAACCTTTAAGATACCCCCCAGACAACCTTTGAGATACCCTTCAGACAACCTTTGAGATACCCTCTAGGTAACCTTTGAGATTACCCCCCAGACAATTTTTAAGATACCATCAAGACAACCTTTAAGATACCCTTCAGACAACCTTTAAGATACAATCAAGACAACCTTTAAGATACCCTTCAGAAAACCTTTAAGATACCTCCAGATAACCTTTAAGATACCCCCCAGACAACCTTTAAGATACCCCCCAGACAACCTTTGAGATACCCTTCAGACAACCTTTGAGATACCCTCCAGGTAACCTTTGAGATACCCCCCAGACAACCTTTAAGATACCCTCCAGACAACCTTTGAGATACCCCCAGACAATATTTAAGATACCATCAAGACAACCTTTAAGATACCATCAAGACAACCTTTGAGATACCCCCAGATAACCTTTAAGATACCCCCAGAAACCTTTAAGATACCCTCAGACAACCTTTGAGATACCCTTCAGACAACCTTTGAGATACCTACAGATTTTGGCCTCTTACAACATTCGGAGGCCCATCAAACACCACTTCACCCTCTTCCAGAAGCAGCAATCCTGGTCGAAGGTGTTCCTAATCGCCTCGCTAATCCACTTCGCCGGGGTGACATTCTACGCCCTGTTCGCCTCAGGCGAGAAGCAGGCCTGGGCCGAGCCGCCTGACGAGGCGGAGTGGCAGCCACCGGCTGGCAACCAGCAGCAGCCGCCTCCGCCGCGACCTCCGCCACCGCCGACACAGAAATCTGGCACAATGGAGGACTCATGGCCTCAGCAGCATCCGCAGCAGCAGCAGCAGACCAATAATGGCTACTTTAGTTACTATGGCAACCAGCAGGGCGGCGCTGGCGGGCCTCAGTTCACCACTAAGCCAACTTTTGTGCAGCAACAGCAGCAGCAGCACCGCGAGGAGCACCCGACAGGATACTAGCAGGACTGCGCGACGATTGAAGTTAAAAAAATTGAAACCTTAATTTGAACCTTTAAACAGACTATTTTTAACGCTAGCATTGGGAATTAGAAGCGTTTTTAGCGCACAAAGCGTTTACGAAATTCAAGCCAATGAGACGTGTAGTACATGCCTTCGTGTAGTACGTGTAGTATATGACTGCAACATACTGCAAGTAGATCTGGAGGTGAGAAGACTTGCATTAAATTAAAAAAAAATATCTACATTCTTCAGTGAATTCAAATGCTATCGATACATTAAATAGCATATTGAAATTCTTATTCTAAATTTGTGCGTTTAAATATTAAATATTTCTTTAATTATTTTTTAATTTCTTTATAAGCTAATAGCACCAGATGAACAAATACGAAACTTACACGTATATTACCGTGCGTCATTTGCTGTTGTTTCTTTGATATTATCAAATAACCCACATTCCTTGAAACAAATTTAATTCTAGCTGCTTTCTAACTTATTTAGGGTAATTAAAGTGCGTCTTTACTTTTGTTTGAAAAAAATTTTGCGCTTCAATGAAGTACATATATACTGTTTTAAATAAAACAGTTATTATTACAAATATATGCATGCTTTATTATGATTATATGAAACTATTATTAAATTTTATTCCTTATACTATTATTATTATAATTATTATTAATTACAAATATATGTAGTAGCTAGATTACTAGCATAATACGAGCAAGTATTCATGCTATATACTTTTATCTGAAAAAGTCGGAATAAATAATTAACAGTCAAAAAATAAAACACTATATTTGGCTAACTAAATTCCACAAAAATCAAATAGCTACTATTTTAAACCGCTAAAGCCATCCTAGCCCCCATACCAGGCTTAACATTTCGTTTTTTTAGATCTAAAAACTTCAAATTAAAAATGCGCCGTTTCACCATCGGCCAATGGCCATCCAATTGTTTGTCTTTTTGGTTGTTATAATGCACTGAATTTTAAATCCTTATTATTTGTTTGTCCAGACTGTTGTATTGTTGTTGAAACCGTTTAAAAATAAAAAATAATTACGTGTCGATGTGTTTAAATGTGAAAAAATAGAAAATATATAAATAAAACAAGTATTTGTGCGGAACTTCTTTGCCATAAACTGATGTGCTTACTGGCAAATAGAAACACGTTTAAGTGCCTTTATTTTTTTCTAGTTGTAACGGCTACTTTTATAAATGTTCATGAGACTACTCGTTTACTTTCTGTTAGTAGCATGTCTGTGAAATAAGTATCTATGAAACGCAGTTAAAGAAAGTTTCTAACTGGACTAAGAACTGTTCTAACTGGAAATAGCTAGTAGTATATTATTTGTGAAATTTAATCAAAATTTTTATACTTGCTACCATAAGTTTCTCGCAGTTGACATTTCTCAAGCAACTCAAGTATGACAGGTGCAGTTCATATAGACTTGAGCAGTTGTCAAAAAATCTTTAATTCGCTATATTTTAAACAGAGTCAGCCCCATGCAAATGTAGTACCAAAATGCTTCATAAAGGTCTCGATGCTATTAAATATATTGTAAGTGTATCTTATCAAATAAAATTTCACCAATACATCATGTTGAGCAGATTAATAATTCACTGCCTCCGCTCCATCGAGTGCTGCTGCGGCTGCTGCAGGTAGGCAGGCGCCGCAGTGTTGATGGGGCAGGTCTGGTGAGGCTGCACGGTCTGAGTAGGGAACTGCGGCGAGCTGATTGCGTAATACTGCAGCTGAGGAGTCAAGCTCGGGGTCTGGAAGCGATCAGGTGCGGTTGCCAATTGAATGATTGATATGCCTTGTGCAGCACCCCACTGTCCTGAGGCAGATACGAGCCTACTTCTCACACTGGCCTCTCTATCTACTCTACTCTCACTCTCAATCTACTCTATTCTCACTCTCTATCTACTCTACCACCACTCTCTATCTACTCTACCACCACTCTCTATCTACTCTACCATCACTCTCTATCTACTCTACCATCACTCTCTATGTACTCTACCATCACTCTCTATCTACTCTACCATCACTCTCTATCTACTCTACTCTCACTCTCTATCTACTCTACCACCACTCTCTATCTACTCTACTCTCACTCTCTATCTACTCTACTCTCACTCTCTATGTACTCTACCACCACTCTCTATCTACTCTACCATCACTCTCAATTATCTACTCTACCACCACTCTCTATCTACTCTACCACCACTCTCTATCTACTCTACCACCACTCTCTATGTACTCTACCACCACTCTCTATCTACTCTACCACCACTCTCTATCTACTCTACTCTCACTCTCTATCTACTCTACCATCACTCTCTATCTACTCTACTCTCACTCTCTATCTACTCTACCACCACTCTCTATCTACTCTACTCCCACTCTCTATCTACTCTACCACCACTCTCTATCTACTCTACTCTCACTCTCTATCTACTCTACCATCACTCTCTATCTACTCTACCATCACTCTCTATCTACTCTACTCTCACTCTTTATCTACTCTACTCTCACTCTCAATTATCTACTCTACCACCACTCTCTATGTACTCTACCACCACTCTCTATCTACTCTACCATCACTCTCAATTATCTACTCTACCACCACTCTCTATGTACTCTACCACCACTCTCTATCTACTCTACCATCACTCTCAATTATCTACTCTACCACCACTCTCTATGTACTCTACCACCACTCTCTATGTACTCTACCACCACTCTCTATCTACTCTACCATCACTCTCTATCTACTCTACCATCACTCTCAATTATCTACTCTACCACCACTCTCTATCTACTCTACCACCACTCTCTATCTACTCTACCACCACTCTCTATCTACTCTACCACCACTCTCTATCTACTCTACCACCACTCTCTATCTACTCTACCACCACTCTCTATCTACTCTACTCTCACTCTCTATCTACTCTACCACCACTCTCTATCTACTCTACTCTCAATCTCTATTCACACTACCCTCACTCTGCATTTACTTTAACACCACTTTGAACCTACTCTAGCCTCTCAGCTTCCTGACGCCGCTCACCTGAAGCAGTTGCAGCGCGGCGGAGGCTCCGCAGTCAGCGGCCGCAGGCGGCAGCTCCTGACTCGGCCAGTAGCAGCAGGGGGCTCCCGCCGCAGCAGTCGCGGGGCTCATTGCCGCTGTGGCTGCGGCGGCTGCGGCGGCCGCGGCGGCTGCCAGCTGAGGCCCGGTTGCCATGGAAACCAGCCCCCCGACGGCGGTGCTGGCGGCGAGCAGCTGATGACAGTGGTAATATGGCGCAGAGCAGGCAGGTGAGAAAGGCTGATGGAGCCTATAAGGAACAGGTGTAAGCTGGAGCATCAATTCAGGCCGAAAATTTCCACACCTTCTACTTACAGTAGAAAAACAGGAATAAAATTTACCCCCCGCACAGGAATTCCCCTGTGATCCAAGCCATCTGTGCTGTTCACAAATCGGATCTGCCGGAACGCAAAACTAAATACGTTAAGCCCCTGATTGAGCTGTCAGAGATAAGCAGGGCTCTGTACTACATTTAGCTCTGGAGGAGAAGACAATTGGCTCCTCCTGTTTAAGGTTGCTTATGAGAAGATAAGCAAAGCATATTTTCGGCGATTATACATGTGTAAGCCGGGGTGCAGAGCTTGCAGTTCGATTTCCATTTCTGTGAAGATTCGAGTTTGTTAAGTTTTAAGCTCGATCAGTCGATCAGTTCTTCAGCATAAAGCCATTCAGGACGATCTCTGAATTGGTGCACTTCTGGTGCGCCATTCCACTGGAGGCGAAGCAGTCCGCGAACTTGAAAAGCAGCTCTCTCCGCTGCATTATAAAATACATTTGCGCCTGTCAGTCAGGCTGTCTGGGAATTATTTGTTTCTGATTTTTGCTAACCATGCCGGGTAGAAATTTCAGCTGCTGGCTGTCCGTGACTGCCGCGATGAGGAAGGATTCGGCAATTATAAGTTGTTGCTGCTGCCTCCCCCACTATGCCGCGGTCGGACAGACCCGGGCTGTTGGTGTTAAGAGCCTACGGACTGCTGGCTTCGTATGGACACAATTAGTGGATAATTTGCACACCTTTGTGTGATTGATAGTCAGATAGATAGATAGATAGATAGATAGATAGATAGATAGATAGATAGATAGATAGATAGATAGATAGATAGATAGATATATAGATAGATAGATAGATAGATAAATAGATAGATAGATAGATAGATAGATAGATAGATAGATAGATAGATAGATAGATGGATAGATAGACAGATAGATAGATAGATAGATAGATAGATAGATAGATAGATATATAGATAAATAGATAGATAGATAGATAGATAGATAGATAGATGGATAGATAGATAGATGGATAGATAGATAGATAGATAGATGGATAGATAGATAGATAGATAGATAGATAGATAGATAGATAGATAGATAGATAGATAGATACACATGCAGATATGCACTTACCCGGCAGCTTGCAGTCTTGCAACAGTCAGAGCCTGTTGTTGGGCTGAAATCAGTGCAAATGAACCTCATTAACTGGGTGTGGGGAGCAGTCAGCAGGCCCAGCAATACCCCAACACTCAATCCCGAGAGCCGCCCGCTCACCGCTGGGAATGCGGCGCGGCTTCGCACCGATGGCCGCCAGGTTCACGTTAGTCTTGCGCCCGTCGATGCACGGATTGGCCTCTTGAATGGCGCGAAAGGCGTCGTCAGCTCGCTTCATGGTCACCTGCCCGCGGTTCAACGGCATGCTGATAGCGGAGACTCATTTTTGATGCATTTAGTCTGACACATCTAATATTAACCAAAAAATAAACATTCTGACAATTGGGTCCCGCACCTAACGCTATCCTAAAGCCCATAAAAGCTAACGCGCTCTCGTGACCTCGTGGATAAACCTTATGCACTGGGTGGCCATTAACCTTACATGTACATGTATGTGCAGTTCAGAAAAAAGAACAACGCGTGCAAATGCATTTTTTCTGTTTCTGCGCAGCGATGGGTCGGCTCGCAGACTTCCACCGCGGGATTGAAATTTTCTTAAGATATGGAGATAAATAAAATGCCTGACTTTTACAATCCCATTTCAGAGCATCGTTAATGTACGATATGCATGGGCCGTTTCCATGTATAGTGCTTACGATCGTACATGTAATAAAGTTTTATCAAATACCGTTACTCGTGTTTACTGAGAGTATTTACTGCTCTCAAGATCAGTCTTTTGAGGTTGTAGGGGGAAGCGTTACTGTCTCTTAATGGGTGCCCGTCTCTTGGTGGGCGCCCCTGTCTCTTGGTGGGCGCCCCCTGTCTCTTGGTGGGCGCCCCTGTCTCTGTGGGCGCCCCCTGTCTCTTGGTGGGCGCCCCTGTCTCTGTGGGCGCCCCCTGTCTCTTGGTGGGCGCCCCTGTCTCTTGGTGGGCGCCCCTGTCTCTTGGTATGCGCCACTGTCTCTTTGTGGGCGCCCCTGTCTCTTGGTGAGCGCTCCTGTCTCTTGGTATGCGCCACTGTCTCTTGGTGGGCGCCCCTGTCTCTTGGTATGCGCCACTGTCTCTTGGTGGGCGCCCCCTGTCTTTTGGTGGGCGCCAGTCTCTTAGTACATGCAAGGGGCAGCCTTCGGCCCGGCGTGTGCCACTGTATTGACGCAAGCTAGTTGCCTTTAAAAAAATAAAATCCTAATTCTGTGTACTTTTCTGCCTTTCAGGTGTGGATACATTGCAGAGGGATCACAGCAGCAGCATCAAACAACTCACAAATCCGTAGCCCCTGCTCTTGTTAGTCTGCCTGTCGGTGATCACCACCGCCTCTTCCAGTTCGCCGAACTGTTGAAAATATTCTCTGAGACTTCGGTCGCCAGTCTGGTAGGCGAGGCCGCCGATGAAAATCTTAGTGTAGGTAGTGTCTCCTTGATGCTGCTGCTTCTCGTTGGCCACTGGGATGGCGCACTCGCCGCTCTGGTTTTGCTTTTGCATGCCAGATATTCGAATTGATTTCCGGTGCCTACTGAGAATTTGCTGCAGGCTGTCTCGCGCATATGTACGATCTGCTGTCAAGACAGCAGATTTACTTGGTTCAATATCAGCTCAGCTCTTTCCATTGGCCAGTGGCTACAGCCAATAGCTGGGATTGTGGCTGTGCTGTGTGCGCGCAGTGCCAATACTGTAAGGCCTGTAGGGTTAAAGAAGAAATCAGACACAAGAAACGGAGGATGAGTCTAAAGAAGGAGAAATATAACGGGGAAATAGTGAGGTCATGGGCAAGAAATGAGCAAGAAACTGAAAGAGAAGCGGAAGAGAAAGCAGAACAGACAAAAGAAGCAGAAGAGAAAGCAGAAAAGACAAAAGAAGCAGAAGAGAAAGCAAAAAAAGACAAAAGAAGCAGAAGAGAAAGCAAAAAAAGACAAAAGAAGCGGAAGAGAAAGCAGAAAAGACAAAAGAAGCAGAAGAGAAAGCAAAAAAAGACAAAAGAAGCAGAAGAGAAAGCAGAAAAGACAAAAGAAGCAGAAGAGAAAGCAGAACAGACAACAGAAGCGGAAGGGAAAGCAGAAAAGACAAAAGAAGCAGAAGAGAAAGCAGAAAAGACAAAAGAAGCAGAAGAGAAAGCAAAAAAAGACAAAAGAAGCGGAAGAGAAAGCAGAAAAGACAAAAGAAGCGGAAGAGAAAGCAGAAAAGACAAAAGAAGCGGAAGAGAAAGCAGAACAGACAAAAGAAGCGGAAGAGAAAGCAGAAAAGACAAAAGAAGCAGAAGAGAAAGCAAAAAAAGACAAAAGAAGCGGAAGAGAAAGCAGAAAAGACAAAAGAAGCAGAAGAGAAAGCAGAAAAGACAAAAGAAGCGGAAGAGAAAGCAGAAAAGACAAAAGAAGCAGAAGAGAAAGCAGAAAAGACAACAGAAGCAGAAGAGAAAGCAGAACAGACAAGAGAAGCGGAAGAGAAAGCAGAAAAGACAAAAGAAGCGGAAGAGAAAGCAGAAAAGACAAAAGAAGCAGAAGAGAAAGCAGAAAAGACAAAAGAAGCGGAAGAGAAAGCAGAAAAGACAAAAGAAGCAGAAGAGAAAGCAGAACAGACAACAGAAGCGGAAGAGAAAGCAGAAAAGACAAAAGAAGCAGAAGAGAAAGCAGAAAAGACAAAAGAAGCAGAAGAGAAAGCAAAAAAAGACAAAAGAAGCGGAAGAGAAAGCAGAACAGACAACAGAAGCGGAAGAGAAAGCAGAAAAGACAAAAGAAGCAGAAGAGAAAGCAGAAAAGACAAAAGAAGCAGAAGAGAAAGCAAAAAAAGACAAAAGAAGCGAAAGAGAAAGCAGAAAAGACAAAAGAAGCGGAAGAGAAAGCAGAAAAGACAAAAGAAGCGGAAGAGAAAGCAGAACAGACAAAAGAAGCGGAAGAGAAAGCAGAAAAGACAAAAGAAGCAGAAGAGAAAGCAAAAAAAGACAAAAGAAGCGGAAGAGAAAGCAGAAAAGACAAAAGAAGCGGAAGAGAAAGCAGAACAGACAAAAGAAGCGGAAGAGAAAGCAGAAAAGACAAAAGAAGCAGAAGAGAAAGCAAAAAAAGACAAAAGAAGCGGAAGAGAAAGCAGAAAAGACAAAAGAAGCAGAAGAGAAAGCAGAAAAGACAAAAGAAGCGGAAGAGAAAGCAGAAAAGACAAAAGAAGCAGAAGAGAAAGCAGAAAAGACAAAAGAAGCGGAAGAGAAAGCAGAAAAGACAAAAGAAGCGGAAGAGAAAGCAGAACAGACAAAAGAAGCGGAAGAGAAAGCAGAAAAGACAAAAGAAGCAGAAGAGAAAGCAAAAAAAGACAAAAGAAGCGGAAGAGAAAGCAGAAAAGACAAAAGAAGCGGAAGAGAAAGCAGAACAGACAACAGAAGCGGAAGAGAAAGCAGAAAAGACAAAAGAAGCAGAAGAGAAAGCAGAAAAGACAAAAGAAGCAGAAGAGAAAGCAAAAAAAGACAAAAGAAGCGGAAGAGAAAGCAGAAAAGACAAAAGAAGCGGAAGAGAAAGCAGAAAAGACAAAAGAAGCGGAAGAGAAAGCAGAACAGACAAAAGAAGCGGAAGAGAAAGCAGAAAAGACAAAAGAAGCAGAAGAGAAAGCAAAAAAAGACAAAAGAAGCGGAAGAGAAAGCAGAAAAGACAAAAGAAGCAGAAGAGAAAGCAAAAAAAGACAAAAGAAGCGGAAGAGAAAGCAGAAAAGACAAAAGAAGCAGAAGAGAAAGCAGAAAAGACAAAAGAAGCGGAAGAGAAAGCAAAAAAAGACAAAAGAAGCGGAAGAGAAAGCAGAAAAGACAAAAGAAGCAGAAGAGAAAGCAGAAAAGACAAAAGAAGCAGAAGAGAAAGCAGAACAGACAACAGAAGCGGAAGAGAAAGCAGAACAGACAACAGAAGCGGAAGAGAAAGCAGAAAAGACAACAGAAGCGAAAGACAACAGAAGAGAAAGCAGAACAGACAAAAGAAGCGGAAGAGAAAGCAGAACAGACAAAAGAAGCGGAAGAGAAAGCAGAACAGACAAAAGAAGCGGAAGAGAAAGCAGAACAGACAACAGAAGCAGAAGAGAAAGCAGAAAAGAAACCGAAAGAGGCAAAAGCAGCCAGCAGGAGAGAAGGCAAAGATAGTAAAAAATAAAAAAGACAATATTTTTTTCAGAGAAGAAAGAATGATCCCTAGCAGCAAAAACATCATAAATGAACAAGACATTTGTAAACAAACGGCTCTGAAAAGAATTTAACTGAAGAACGCAAGGGAAAATTTGTGGGGGGGTTAAAGTACTAGGTTTGAACTTTTACTAATACGATGAAGCTGGGACAGTAAGTGCGTATGCAGTTAAATATATATTTAAATATTATAAATGTAGTTTTATAATTTTGTGTCTGGGACAAATTTCCCAAAGTCTTGAAAGTGGGGAAAAACTAGACGGAAAAAAGTATTGCAAAAAACTTTATTAATTTCAATAAGTCAAAAAAGATACGTACTCGCAGCTACACAGAGAAAAAAACACATTTATCTTCAGCCCGCAAAGTAGACACAAAACACAGCTGCAATTGGCACTAAATCCAGCACAACACAGCAAATTAAAAAAAGAACAACTGACGGAAATGTTCACCAAAAGCACAAAAATTGCCACAAATATTTTCATAGACTAATTATTGATAAAATACAGCACCAGAAAAGCTTGTTAATAGCTGTAAAGACAATGGACATGGAGAGGACAACAGACACGAACTATAATTGTGTATTTAATAAAGTGCAAGTGGCTTAGGGCGCAAATAAGGCGCAAGTAATGGGGCACCTAAGTGAAGGCTTGAGAGTTGGAATAGGGGTTCACTTAGGTCTGTGTACATTGGGAGAGAGATAAGGCTGCTGTTTAGTTGGGGTAAAATGGGGGTTCACAACTAGGGTCTCTGTACATTGGGCGCGAGAGATAAGGCTGCTGTTTAGTTGGGTAGAATGGGGTTCACAACTAGGGTCTGTGTACATTGGGAGAGAGAGATAAGGCTGCTGTTTAGTTGGGGTAGAATGGGGGTTCACAACTAGGGTCTGTGTACATTGGGAGAGAGAGATAAGGCTGCTGTTTAGTTGGGGTAGAGTGGGGTTCACAACTAGGGTCTGTGTACATTGGGAGAGAGAGATAAGGCTGCTGTTTAGTTGGGGTAGAATGGGGGTTCACTTGGATAGGGCTGATGTAAATTGGAAGAGACAAGGCTGCTATATAGTTAGGACAGAATGGGGGGGGGTTCTTGGTCTGTGTACTCGTACATTTGGCAGAGTGAGAGGAGCTGCTGGTAGAGCTCAGTGTACATTGGGGGAGATTTAAGACTGCTGGTAAACTTCTTATCAATAAGAGGAGCTATTTGAAGCACGAGCGTAAAGGGGCCAGAGTAAAGATATTAAAAACTAAATTATTCACAATTAAATTACCTGCAGAGATGTCGCTTAATAATAAACGTGTCATTAAGAACAATAAACCGATACTTTAAAAAAATAAATAACAGCTTAATGGACAATTAGCCTGCAGTATAACAATCGGAAAAGTGCTAGACGGAAAAACCAACAATAAACGCACCAGAAAATGAAACAACGAAACATGCTTTTATAGCTAGTTAATAGTTCGCGTATTAATTTCGTTAAAAGTTAAAAAAAGAGTTAAATTTAGCTAACGCGATGCCAATGCGTCACAAGCGCTACTTTTAACAAGTAGTGCAGTGCGCGCAAAAGGTTGGTTGGACACAAAAGTGCGCGGACAGTGAAACAAATAATACAGCGCAAAGGTACACATAGGAGTGCGCTATTCCGTGTAAATCCCCAACACAATAATTAAGGTACATTGGTAATTCTTTCGCATTCAAAAAGAAAGGCAGCAATTCGAGCCAAAGAAGACTGATTGATATCGAATGAGTGGAAGAGCAGTTTTGATAAAAAATATATAAAAGTACATATTATATAGGAGCCCATTAGCCAATTAATATGAAAATAAAACAGTACATATATAGTCAGGGAAAAGCATGAATATTGTATTAAGCCATAATAACCAATAAACATTAAATTTTTTTATAAAGACTTGTATCGTGTTAGATGTGAGTAAGCACAATATAATAAACATTTAATTTTGAATAGATCGAATCTCTGGCCATGACCTCTGAGAACTATTAACTTTAGTGTTAGTTGACCTCAGAAAACCTAATTTTTCAGGTTCTTTGAGGAGCCTAGGGTCATGACCTTATGGAAGCTTATTTGTCGGGTCATGACCTTATGGAAGCTTATTTGTCGGGTCATGACCTTATGGAAGCCAATTATTCGGGTCATGACCTTATGGAAGCCGATTTATCGTGTCATGACCTTATGGAAGCCAATTATTCGGGTCATGACCTTATGGAAGCCGATTTATCGTGTCATGACCTTATGGAAGCCAATTATTCGGGTCATGATCTTATGGAAGCCTATGTATCGGTTCATGACCTTATGGAAGCCGATTTACCGGGTCATGACCATATGGAAGCGTATTTGTCTGTTCATGACCTTATAGAAGTAGATTGGTCGGGTCATGACCTCATAAAGCGATCTTTTTCAGGCTATTCCTTTCCATTAGGGTCATGAATTTATGGAACTATTTTTATCGTCATGACCTTGAGGAACGCTCTTTTTCAGGTCATGCTCTTAAGAAACCAACATTTTCGGTTCAAAACCGTTGAAAAAAACTTTTTTGAGGCGATAAGTAAAAAGCCACTTCAACTAAAAGTAAGATTTAAAAAATTCATTTGTCATGATTTAAACGATTTCACAACTAAAGGTTCGCTAATATTCCTAAACAATCGCTTCAAAATACTATTAAAACTGACAGAGAACACAGAGAACCATTACAAAGTTTAAAATAAGAAAACCTTGACTAACAAGGCCGCATTCCAGACGAAACGAATGACATAAGCAAAAATAAACAATTTCATGCTTCTCTACTTGTATATAATACAGAACCGACACCCAAAAATACCTGTATGCTTTCAATAAACAGCAATATGCCTTGTAGCTAGTCATAATAGATAAACGACTAAAAGCGCATGAGAAGTACATAGTTATTAATTTTTATTAAAGTACCAACTCTGGAACAGAAGATCCGGGGTCATCTGACCCTGGTGGATTCTGTAAGAGCAGCAGGGGTCATCTGACCTTTGTGGATTCTGTCAGAGCAGAAGGGGTCATCTGACCCTTGTGGATTCTGTCAGAGCAGCAGGGGTCATCCGACCCTGGTGGATTCCGTCAGAGCAGGGGTCACCTGACCCCAGTGATTTCACGGGAATGCCACTAGAGCACCAAATCAAGCAGAACAGATGCTGTCCAATAATTGCAGGCACAGAAGTGAGGGAGGCACAATGCGAATGAATTTCTCGGGGGAAGGGGGGTCACCATCAAATTCTGCACAAAAATCAAAAATATATTATTAAGCCACAAATACAAGAGGCGCATAAAATATGGATTAAACAAATTCATATCTAAACAGCGTTATTATAGATAAAGTGAGACCAGAAACCAGGCGGATTGAAGAGAACAAAAAAACACACAAAAATGCCCAACCAAACGGTCAAAAAAGGATTTAAGCGAATTTAATAAATGATAATAAATAGTTGAAGTTGTCAGCTGTGTTTAAACACTTTTCGCTATTCCAAGCACTAACTGGCAACTCTAAGCTGGCGCCTGCTGCTGCTGGCCCTCCGACTCGCTGTTGGTCCGAGCTGAGCTCGCAGAGTTGCCGCTTCGCTTGCGAACGTAAAATCCGTGCGGAGGAATGAACTGCGGATAGGGAGCGGGGCGGGCTTGGGTCTTTGTTGTGCAAGTCTTTGTTTTTGAACCAATTTATGCATACGAATGCAATTTTTATCTTGATTTCGCTACTGGTGTCTGGAAAGGGGTTATCTGCCCCCCTGACTATCGATCTTCTAGGGAGGTCATCTGCCCCCTTGACTGCCTTCTAGGGAGGTCATCTGCCCCCTTGACTGCCTTCTAGGGAGGTCATCTGCCCCCTTGACTGCCTTCTAGGGAGGTCATCTGCCCTGCTTGTCTTCTAGGGAGGTCATCTGCCCCCCTGAGGGTTTAGGGAGGACATCTGCCCTCCTGAGGGTTCAGGGAGGACATCTGCCCTCCTGAGGGTTCAGGGAGGACATCTGCCCTCCTGAGGGTTTAGGGAGGACATCTGCCCTCCTGAGGGTTTAGGGAGGACATCTGCCCTCCTGAGGGTTTAGGGAGGACATCTGCCCCCTCCTGACTCTCTTATTGAGTCATTTACGAAGACATCTAAATCTACAAAAGTTCACTAGAGGTCTTCTGACCCCCCCCTGAAAATTATTAGGAGAATTCATCTGGGGAGGGGGTCATTAGACTCCCGACAGTTCAGAAGAGAGAGAGGTCCTCTGACCCCCCGATTAAACCACAGAAGCTCCTCTATTACCCTTATAAGTGACCTAAACTTACATTCTCCTTGCAGCGAAAATCTTCCACTTTGGTGTACTTGGTGAGGGCAACCCGCAGCGCGGGGTCAATGTCCACGCTAGCTGGATCGATGGTGGAGTAAGCGAACAGCGCCCAGAACTTCTCCAGGCCGTACAACTGGCCAGACTGATAGTCCTTCAGGGTGGCTTCGTTGAAATCGCGGAACAGATCCTTACGGAAGCGGCGCTCCAGCCCGTAGCTGTAGAAACGGAACAGGCACTCCAGACCGTACCTGGGGTTTGGTAAGCATTATAGCTGTGCTCTTGTTAATGAGGTAATGCATTTATGATGACGCTATTAATCTTTATTAAAAATATAATTAATTTCAATGTTTCTCTAGTCGTGTGCTACAAGTAGTTAGGTTGATAATACTGCCCTAATTGTGTCCTAATTAGATTCCTAATGTTAACCTAATTGTGTATTATTAGATTCCTAATAGCGCCCTAATTGTGTCCTAATTAGATTCCCAATACTGCCCTAATTGTGTCCTAATTAGATTCCTAATGTTGCCCTAATTGTGTATTGATTATATTCCTACCCCTAATTGTGATAATGATTAGACCAAAATTGAACCCGTGTCCTAATTATATTGCTAATAATGCCCTACTTGTGTCCTAATTATATCTCTAATACTGCCACAATTGTGTCCTAATTAGAGCTATATTTTTAATAGCTCGAAGGGGGGCCGCACTAGATTGCTAGATTGCCCTAATTGCAAATTGCAAATAAGAAACAATTCCGCATGTTTCTTAATCTAGATATATTAACCTTATGATTTCTCATTAAAGTAAAAAATTAGTAGAGGCACGCCTGCTGCTGTGCTGCTGCATCTTCAGCCAGATTTTAAACTCGTTGTACATTTTCCAGTTGAAATTGCGGGGGCGGCGGGGTGCTCGGAGGCGGGGGTGGCGGCTGCTGCTGGGCTTGATGTCTGCTGCTGCTCTGCTGCTTGGCCGCACTGTCGGACATTTTCCTGGCTCTGAGATTCCTCCGAGACCACTGCACTGTTGCATACCGGATGTCACAGAATCCTCCTGCTGTTACTCCTGCTGCTTCCAGATGGCCGCCTCGTACTCAGTCAGGCCGTCGCTGATCTGCCTGGCCAGCTCCTGGGTCATCCTGCCCGGCCGGTGCACGGCGCTGTGATGCGGCCGGTCGCCTCCGGGATGCTTGGCCAGCGTCCGCAGCGACATGCCCGACGGTGCCACCACGATGAGCCGGTTGATGTCCGACTCGGTGAGGTCGTCCTCGGTGGTGGAGATCGCCCGGACTCGAGCCCGCCTGCTGCCGCCGTGATGATGCGCGCCGCCAGACGATGACGGAGCGCCGGCGCCGGCTCCAGTTGAAGCAGCGGAAGCTGCAGAAGCCGATTTGCCGCGCTCGGCGCTGAACTCAAAGTCCAGCTCGTCGTCGTCCGGCGGAGGTCCAGACGCTGGCGGTGCACCGGTGGTGGCTGGAGCTGGTGTGGGGGCGGCTCCAGCTGCGGCGGGGGAGTCGCTGGCGGAGTTGGAGCTGTTGCGCGAGGTCCGGGGCCTTCGAAACACCTCGTGCCAGCGGTCTGCGGGGCACAGAAAGATGCCGTTATTCACAGGATGTCCGGGTTGCTCTACTGGTACTACCTGTTACCGCACAATTAATCGTCGTTTGAAACACAGGAACTCTGGGGTGATTCTTTAGGCGTAGATGCTTTTGGAGGGATGACTGGGTGGGTATGACCGGTCATAAGGGCGTGATGATTGGGGTGCATATGACCGGTCATGATGCCGTGGGGTCAGGCTGATGATGATGCGGTCCGGTGCTGTGTGATGATTGGGGTGCATATGACCGGTCATAAGGGTGTGATGATTGGGGTGCATATGAGCGGTGCATATGACCGGTGTGATGATTGGGGTGCATATGACCGGTGTTTGCAATGGGTGTGATGAGTGGGGTCTGGCATGATGAGCGGTCAGGCGTAGAGGGTGCTTGATGAGGTGCATATGACCGGTCATAAGTATGACCAGTCATAAGGGCGTGATGATTGGGTGCATATGACGGTCATAAGGGTGTGATGATTGGGGTGCATATGAGCGGTCATAAGGGTGTGATGATTGGGGTGCATATGACCGGTCATAAGGGTGTGATGATTGGGGTGCATATGACCGGTCATAAGGGTGTGATGATTGGGGTGCATATGACCGGTCATAAGGGCGTGATGATTGGGGTGCATATGACCGGTCATAAGGGTATGATGATTAGGGTGCATATGACCGGTCATAAGGGCGTGATGATTGGGGTGCATATGACCGGTCATAAGGGCGTGATGATTGGGGTGCATATGACCGGTCATAAGGTATGATGATTAGGGTGCATATGACCGGTCATAAGGGTGTGATGATTGGGGTGCATATGAACGGTCATAAGGGTGTGATGATTGGGGTGCATATGACCGGTCATAAGGGCGTGATGATTGGGGTGCATATGACCGGTCATAAGGGTGTGGGTACGTGAGCTTTAGACGATTGCTTGTAAGAATGCGATAAAGGAATTACAGATGACATCATGATTCGTCATATTTTATGGTATAAATAGTCATAATCCACCAAAAACATTGACAGTTATGGCGCTTATTGGCAATTTTTTTTTCTAAATCAAATCACAAGTAACCACCGTGATTGAAGCGAACAAGCAATGAATAACACTCAGTTAATTGCGTCTTAAATATGCCCTTACTACTACTGGAATGATCATCAGCAGTAGCAAATACATCATCTGCATTGCCTGTCGCTGTGCCTGCCAAGTCCTCATCTTTGTGAGGGATTGGGTTCAGAGAGTTATCGGTTAGCAACTAAAAGCAATATGGTGGCAACAACAGAGAAGCCGATAGAGCATTGCACCTATTTGCTGCACTGTAAGGGGAAGTTCCTAAACCCACAAATTGAACAGATTGTTGATTCCCACAGACGCGAGCACAAACGATAACAGTGAGCTTCAAGGTAGTTCACAGACCCACATTTGCTTAAGCCAACTGGGCAACTCCGATAAGTAGGGCTAGTTTATTATTATCCAACAGTATGGCTGCAAATTATATTTGTCTATGCAATATGCGAGATTTGTTAATAGGGACCGACTGCGTCAAACTGCTGTCTAAATTGACAAACAGTGTAGTCTCTGCTGGCGTATTTACAGTCCCAATCGTCAACTGGGAAGAATTCAGCGGGTTAGTACCCAACTTGTAGTCTACCTGGGCTGGGTTAGCTACCCAAAGCGCCCTTGTAGTTTACCTGGGCTGGGCCTTCGTAGTTTACCTGGGTTGCTACCCAAATACCTGCTACCCAAGTTCTACCTGCTACCCAATTGCCTTGTAGTTTACCTGGGCTGCTACCTAATCCCTTTGTAGTTTACCTGGGTTGCTACCCAATACCCACTTTGTAGTTTACCTGGGCTGCTACCCATCGCCTTGTAGTTTACCTGGGCTGCTACCCAATCCCCTTGTAGTTTACCTGGGCTGCTACCCAATCGCCTTGTAGTTTACCTGGGCTGCTACCCAATCGCCTTGTAGTTTACCTGGGCTACTACCCAATCCCTTTGTAGTTTACCTGGGTTGCTACCCACTCCCCTTGTAGTTTACCTGGGCTGCTACCCACTCCCCTTGTAGTTTACCTGGGCTGCTACCCACTCCCCTTGTAGTTTACCTGGGCTGCTACCCAATCGCCTTGTAGTTTACCTGGGCTGCTACCCAATCGCCTTGTAGTTTACCTGGGCTACTACCCAATCCCTTTGTAGTTTACCTGGGTTGCTACCCACTCCCCTTGTAGTTTACCTGGGCTGCTACCCACTCCCCTTGTAGTTTACCTGGGTTGCTACCCTCTCCGCTTTTTTACCTGTTTATTACAAACCCTTACCCTTTTCCGAACTTACCTCCAGGCTGACCGCCTGTTCTGGGCACAAACTCCGGAGCGTCGATATTCAAAAGGTGACTGGCGTCCTCTTGGTAGAAGCTGCGATCTTTGAGTCCGGCTGTGCCGCCCTCGTACGTGTCCAGGTCGATGGGCCACAAGGTGGGGTTGACCCGCCGGCGGACTCTGGTCCTGTCCGCGCTCAGCTCCAGCTGGTCGCTCTTCTCCAGGGCAGCTGGGTGAGCGGGGAACGGGGAAATGGGAAATATTATTGACGTTTATACGATGGTAGCCCAGCAACTGTGGCCCAGCAACTGAGGATCTGGGAGGCTGGTGGCTCACCAACTGAGGCTCTGGGAGGATGGCCCAGCAACTGAGGATCTGGGAGGCTGGTGGCTCACCAACTGAGGCTCTGGGAGGATGGCCCAGCAACTGAGGATCTGGGAGGCTGGTGGCCCAGCAACTGAGGATCTGGGAAGGGAACACACGAGAATTCCCCGCAACTCACCGAGCACATCCTCCGGATTTCCGTTGCACAGGTAGTTGACTCTGTTGAAGCCGGCCAGAGTCTGCAGGCACACGAACCCCTCCTTGTCCATGATGCTCCTCAGAAACAGGTCGTGATTGAGATTGTCGTCGGAGAAATAGAACTCAATCTGGCGGCGAATCTGGTCGAATACAACGTCGCAGACCGCGTCGCTGTCGAAGTTCTCCGGGTAATAGTACAGCCCGTTCACCACCACGGAGCGGGCTCCGGTGACGGGATCCACCATCTCGCCCATGGGCAGCAACTGGTCCTGCAGCTGGCTCACTCCGTGACCGCCGCCTGAGTAGATGAGAGCCATGCCCTCTGTTTTTTGGGATAGCAAAGGATTTAGGGAATTAGATAAATACACTGATTATTCGCATAGAATTACCAGGAGGTTATAAAAGTAAGAATTCTTAATTTTCAAAATCTCACCCCTTGAGATAATGAAGCTAGAATTCTAATTCTCAAAATCTCACTCTGAGATGATGAAGCTAAAGTTCTAATTCTCAAAATCTCACCCCTAGAGATGATGAAGCTAGAATTCTAATTCTCAAAATCTCACTGAGATGATGAAGCTAGAATTCTAATTATCAAAATCTCACTCTTTGAGTTGATGAAGCTAGAATTCTAATTCTCAAAATCTCACTCTGAGATGATGAAGCTAGAATTCTGATTCTCAAAATCTCACTCTGAGATGATGAAGCTAAAGTTCTAATTCTCAAAATCTCACCCCTTGAGATGATGAAGCTAGAATTCTAATTTTCAAAATCTCACTGAGATGATGAAGCTAGAATTCTAATTATCAAAATCTCACTCTTTGAGTTGATGAAGCTAGAATTCTAATTCTCAAAATCTCACTCTGAGATGATGAAGCTAGAATTCTAACTCTCAAAATCTCACTCTGAGATTATGAAGCTAGAATTCTAATTCTCAAAATCTCACCCCTTGAGATGATGAAGCTAGAACTCTAATTCTCAAAATCTCACCCCTTGAAATGATGAAGTTAGAATTCTAACCCTAAAATCCGTTTTATTTAAATTCACATTCTGTCCAAGGTTACGAAAAAGTCAAACATAAAAAACCCTGATAATAAAATAGCTAGAAAAACAGTAAGCTCTGTATTCAAATCTGAAGCTACCGGAAGACAGAATAATTTATAACCGTATTTACTAACTATATAGAAAAGCATACAGATCTGAATCGTGCTCATGTGCGGCCATGTGGGGAAGGGAGGGGCTAAAGAAAAATCAATATTAGACTGTCGGTCACTCTCTGTACGTATGTCAGAGAGATTGATAAAAACTGGCCAACAATAAAATTTTGTGAGCTGCAGGCAGTGCTAGATTGAATCACAATGGCCGTTGCTTGACCAGCTGTAACAGGAATATTAAAATATTGGTAATACTAGCGCGAACAATATAGTTAGTGCGCTCTAATGCCTACTAAATAGCAATTTTTAGCTGTCTTGTATAGTTTAAACAGTTTTTATACATATTGCTAAAAAGTAAGATCACAAAAGCTATTATGTAAAATCCACGGAGTTTGGTGCAGACTTAACAGTACAGAGGCGATAGCTCTGTTCACTTGTTCATGTGAACCAATTTAGCTTAATTGATTCTTGATATGCTTAGCGTTGTTTTTGTAATAGTAGCTTTTCTTTGTTGTTTTCGTAGCTGATTTTGGACCATTGCTTGGTTTCTGTTGTTGCTTCTGTTACAGCTGTTGCTGTTCTGGTGTCGGTTTCTGTTTTTGTTGTTGTTTTGTTGTTTTTTTGCTGTTTCTGTTAGCACACTGAGGTCCTCCAGCCTAAATAGGTGCCTCTGCACCTTCATAGCCGGACATCTCAGCAACACAAGCTTATTGGTTTCACTTCCGCTGTTGCAGAGCATGCAGTTGCCTTCCACAATCTTAAAAATCTTCCTACCGTACTCCGCACTAGGTCAGGGTGGTGACCCGTAACTTCGCGAAGTCCCTGCGTCCTCTCCTCCATCCGAGTTCCCCCGTTCGTCTCACTCCGGCACTACTACCTACCTGCGTATAAATCTCTCGTGCCGCCACTCTCTCGTCCCAGACAGGTTCCTCTCCGCTTCGCCGCTTGTCTCGCCATCCTCATTTTGCTGCTTGCTCCTGTCTGCCACTGCCAGTTTATCCACTCTTTTAAGTGTGCCCGGCCACTCATCTCAGCTTTAACTTTCTCCATGTCCAATCTGCAATCCTTCACCTCTGCAGCAATGTACAGCTGTTTTGCTTTGTTCGTGGCAATGTTTTTGAATCATGTCACAAACTTGATCGACATTGCCGAAAAACTTCGTGAGCTTGTCGGTGCTAGTACTCGGGTTTTGGTCAAGACCTTATCGACAAAAGACAAAGTAACCTTTTGCCGGCAGCTAGAGTTTTAAGGTCAAATTAGACAGCAGAACATTTCTTATCTGCCGTTGCGAAACCATCTGCTTTGGAGCCTTCAGTTCGTCAATCCACAAAATCTACTGTCCGACGAATTCCAATAAGATGAGACGGTGCTGCGCGTTGCCAAGATGACGACAGTCATTCTGAAAGAGCGCCTAGATGATCTTCGGCTAGAGACATCGAATATGCAAACTGTGTCTCGTCGAGTTAAAGACGGAAAAGCGGCAGGAAAATCCTGGGCTAATTTATTGTACTTGCAGAAGATTACCCTCTGCTAACCTGACTGGGACGTGCAGCCTGGGCCTCATGGAAATGCTGATAGTGAACTGGCCCTGAAGTGAATTGCATAAAATCTGAGGAAGCATTGTAATAGGCTGTCTGATTTCACTCTCGAATCTCTTTTATCGATTAAAGTTTGACTAAAAGCCAATAACTAGAGCCGGCTTACGTTACGCATCAGTCCGGCTCTCCTTTATGCCAGCTTTAAGGTCAGTGCTTTAAGGTCAAACTTAAAACAGCAGCTTTCGGAGCAGCGTCGCATTCATCAAGAGAAGAGCGCGGCTCCGAGCAAGTTTGTCTTGAACAGGCAGAGATTGCCAAGCAGCAAGAGAAGATCGACGAAATGCGAGTCTGCGCAGGACTTTCTTTCCCTTATTGCCGCCAGGGCCAAGGAGCAGCCAGTCATCGACAATCTTATTTTATAACTGATCAGCACTTATCCTTATACCTTATATATACATTTATAATTTTTTTCAACTCGATTTGATGCAGCAACTACAACGTGATACAGCATCTTAACTCTGATCTACATCAGCAACAAGCAATGGTACATTCTTCTGCAGTCGGGGCGCATGATAAAGGTATAACACGCAAGTGCCTACGGCAATATCATGCATCCCGACTGCAGAAAGGTGCATTGACTAGTGTTTCCATATAGGCTAGTTGTTTATGATCTAGAAAGACAATAACACGCATGCTTAGTAGAATCTGTCTAGTTCAATTTTCTTATTCTTATCTCTCTCCCTCGCTGCCTTCTGATTGGCTCTCTATTCTCGCCTCTTTCCTCAGTCGCACACTTCACCCACTCTTGTCTTATATTGCAGCCCCTCTAGTTTATTGGAATAAATATACCCGCTTAGTCCCTGCGCCCCTCTGTCTGCTTTTTTGTTTTCATCTCGCTGTTTATTGTTAGTTTTTATACACGTCACCAGAGGACGAATTGTTCGCCATTGATCAACTACAAGAATCTCCCTGATAACTGTATTAGTGGCGCTACTACCGATAAAATGGACGTCATTACGCGACTATCTTCACTTGACGAGGATTGTCTTGAAGAATACGAGAATCAACTTGCAGATGACCATCTCTCGGCTGAATTGGCTGATTTAGACATGCCCAGTTGGACGGACTACCCATAAGCACGCGACGACAAATACAAGAGAAATGGTAGGAGGTTTTTGAATTTCTGTAGAGCAAAGGACTGCGCACCGACTATCAGGATTTAGATGATAAAGCACTGGATGAGTATTTGAGACTCTACTACTTTCAATTAGAGGCAAAAGAAGGGAATTATTACACACCAGCACCACTTGGTTGCATAAGAGCAGGCATCCAACGATATTTAAACACCTTGTGCAAGCGTCCAACCAATCTGATTGCTAAGCACAGGGCTTTCGATGGTAGCAATAGAAATTCATTCCAGCTGGCCAAGAGACACACTCCTATGACGCAATCGAGGAAGGGGATATGCTAAAGATCCGTTACTATTTCGACCGGCGTGATGCTGAAAGACGTGGACAAAGAGCACTTGCGTGCCCTGATAGGGTGCGATTGTTTGCAACACGGTGTAGATGCTGATTGTCGCAAGTATTTGGCCTTGCCCTCCCTGCCCTCGAAGAATCGGTCAGCTGATGTTAATCATCCGGAGAAAAGCGTCGACGGAAAGTACGCCAGATTTTACGAAACTGAGCTTATAGAAGCAATGAGTATAAAAATGCGATACAATGTACTCGGTACTTTTGAGTCTTGATTATTAATGACAATACAAAGAATGATAGTACCTAGTGCAACATTAGTTAAACAGTTTAATCTCTAGTATGTTATACATCACACAACAGTCGATAGGTATTCAAAAAAATTTAGGACACGTTGTTGATTACAGTTAAAACTAAACGGTAATTACATTAAAGAACTTGCTAACTATTTTATTTTCCTGAGCAGGAACTTCAATTTTCTTACCGCTTTATTGATTTTTCCACGATTTTTCACGAAGTCAGAACTTCTAGAAAATATACATTCTTACATTAATTATTGTCGAAAAATCTTTAGAAAGCTGAAATTGGTCGTGTATTTTTTAAGAACTGTCTTGAGACTTGACGCTTTTAATACCAGAACTTTTCCTGTGCTTTTTTTCACTGCTACGCTAACGCTAATACAAGCGTATTTTCACTTTAGCCAGGGGCCACACTGGCTATCCTTCTCTCGGCACGTCACTGCCGTCGCCAAAAAAGCGAGAAATCATCGTAATCGCATCCTTCGCTGTCTTGCTCGTTCGAGCTGGAGTTGCCACAAGGAGTTTCTGCTGACAACCTACGAAGCCTTTGCCAAGAGCATCATTAACGACGCCTTACCAGTCCGGGGACCTACTACCTCGTTGTGATCCTGGACCCTGCTTCAGACCGTTCAAAACGCTGTAGTCAGCTGTATCACGGATTGCACCTCTATCACCTCTAAGGCCAACCTGCATGCTGAAACTCGCTTGCTTACGATCTGCCAACACAATTGATTATCATTGCGACATGTCACCCTTGACATCATCTCTGCGAGCGCCTTGCACTGCATCCCTTCATGAAGCCTTCGACGCCTCCTGGCGACCCTTTCAGGCTCCTGCTATCCTGAACGTCTGGGATCGAGCTCGGCGAGCCCATTTCACTTTAATTGTGCAGGATGCCTCTGATCATCTGCTACCCGACTGCGTCATCGGGCCTCGTCGCACGCGCTGCCTGCTGGCGCAGCTCCGCTCCGGTTTCAGCCCCTTTTTGCGCAGCTTTCAACACCGTTTGCACGTAGACGCGTCCCCGAATTGCCCGGACTGCGGCTCTCATTTTCACAATACGATACAACCTATTTCTTTGCCTGTCCCGCTCGTCCCACCAGCCTCGAGCCGTCCGACCTCTGGCTCAGGCCGCGTGATGTCACGAGCTTCCTGGAGCTGTCCTGTCTGCATGATTTCCGACCTCGAGGTTAACACACATACACCAGATCTTCCTGTCCTGTCCGTTCCAACCGAGCCGGAAGAGGGAGTTGTTGACTCCTATTTTAGTCATTGATTTTGTCGTCATCGTAGCCGACTTACGTCATTCAAGCCATTGGAGATCTAACCATATTTCTCTGTCGCACTATTGTCAGCATTTAAATCCGCATTGTTGATTTTTTTTGTAGCTGCCTTTGTTATAAACTGTGCAAAAAACGCTTGTTAAAATATATAGTTCAACATCTCACAGGCTGCCAATAGCTATAAATATCAAAACAGAAAAAAACCAACTGGTTAAATCCCACTGTCGAGATTTCCAGGTCCGGAAGCAATCGGATTTTTTCCAACCGTTCTGAGACTATTACCTAAGTAGCTCGTAATTATTAACGGTAAATACTCTGTTCCGGTAATAGTAAATCTAAACCAAAATAACTGAACACAAATAAACCTATATTTGCGAATGCATTGTACCATATCGCAATTTTGCTAAATTACGAGTAACATCAAAAACCTTGTTAAACATTGTTTGGGTTCCAAAAACTGTAAAAAAATAAACTAAACAAATTAAACTAAATAATGGAGCTTAAGAGCCTTTAAAAAATTATTCAAGCTAGTTTCGATTCAAATAACTTACTACGAGCCATTTTAATGCTGATGCCAACAAAGTATAACATTGTGGATTAAAGATACTAGCATTAGACAATGTATGGTGCATAAAGATTCAATGTTTATGGATTATTTGTTAATTACTGCAGATGAAGATAATTGACGGATATGTTAGAGGAAGGGCAAACGGCGGTGGTAGGGCGTTGAGAGGAGAATGAGTAACAGTAAGATTAAAATAGGATAGGAAGAGCGGAGACAGCAGGGGAGGAGAGGAGAGCAGGAAGAAGAGATTATACAGGGAAAAGAGATGATGCAGTGGGAAGAGATGATGCAGTGGGAAGAGATGATGCAGTGGGAAGAGATGATGCAGTGGGAAGAGATGATGCAGTGGGAAGAGATGATTGAGGGAGAAGACATGACGCAGGGAGAAGAGACGGAGACTCGGACGGGAAGAGACGAAGAATGCGTGGACAGGAAGAGACTGCAGTGAGACAAGATGAATCAAACGCATAACATGCGAACAAGGCCATACCGCCGGAGACACCAGGACTCAATCGATGAGTCGCACAATAACAACAGCACAAATAAAGCCTCACCAGTCAGGACTCCGTCAGCTACAGAGCCCAGCAGAGCGGGATTGTATCCCGCATCCCTGTGAGCAGCAACCTGCCGCTGCGGCTGCTGCGGCGGCTGAGGCATTGGCGGATTAGCAAATGCGGGCAGGGTTTGATCATCATAATAGGGCAAACAGTAATAGGGATTATCGTCCTCTTGCTGCTGTTGCTGCTGCTGCTGCTGAAGGCCATTGCTACCGCTGCCTCTGCGGTGCTGCGAGTTCACGCCTGAGCCAGGTGATAACAAAGATCGAAGGATGAAACAAAATTGAGCTGGGGAAATGCAGCCAAAGCCGGTTATGCTAATTAGCTGAGGGGGGAGCACATAAATAAGTATAGAATTTCAGTTCCCAACACCGGATATTAATTACTCGATACACGAACGGCAGGCTTGAATTATGCATAAATAAATGCATGCGCTTTGGGTTATCTCAGCCGCGCGGCTGAGTAGAAATATTAACCTGAGATTCTGGAATCAGGTGTCTGATTTAGGAAAATCCTATTTCTAGAAATTTGCGATAAAACTGGTTTCGATTTTTCACCAGATTAGGAATTCGAAATTTTTAGCTGATAGTTCCCGTTAATGGGGTTTGGGATTCTGATAATGGGAGTGGGGAATGGTATTAGGGATTCTGAAAATGGGATGGGGATTCTGATAATGAGATTTGGGATTATGATAATGGGATTGGAGATTATGATAATGGGATTGGAGATTATGATAATGGGATTGAGGATTCTGATAATCGGATTGGAGATTAGTATAATGGGATTTGGTATTCTGATAATGGGATTTGGGATTCTGATAATGGGATAGGGGATTATGATAGTGGGATTTGGTATTGTGATAATGGGATTGGGGATTGTGATAATGGGATTGGGGATTCTGATAACGGAATTGGGGATTCTGATAATGGAATTGGGGATTCCTATTATGGAATCGTGGATTCAATCTTAATAATGCGATTGGAGACCGGGTGTACACAGAACTATTTATGGAACAAATACAATAGATTTACAACAGCATAAGCCAATGATTAATTTTTTAATCATTGCTCCGGCTTGAATCTTCTGCTCCGGCAGACACTTGATTCGCAGAATCCAACGAAAGCCACCAACAGCAACCAAAGCCAGGGCTACATAAAGCTACATTAAAAGAATTGACTTTAACACCCAACGTCAAAATTGTTTATAATTAAAAAGACAGAGAGTGATTCGAATTTTGGCAAAGAATTTGATTGAATTTTAAAGGATTGAAGATTTTTCAATATAGAAGACAATGTGAAATTGGAGTGTATGCAATGATTTGCTTTTATAAGCCATTAAAGAAATTCTATACCTTAGCTAAAAGGAAAAAACGTTTACGCAAACAAATACGAGCATACATACAGTAGTAAAATTGTTTAAAGATTATTTAGCCAGCCTTATAAATAGATCTGAACAATTGTAATCAGATTTTTACAAAACTATATATGCCTTAGAGGCCTAAACCATTGTTTAAAATAAATATTACTAAGATTTTTATTAATGATTGGCCAGAATCAACTAATTAATCCATTGATTGTGAAGATATAAATCTGCTTTTAGTAGTAGAAAGTTAATACATGGCTTAGTAAACAATCGTCCAGGTAACACCCAAGCGAGATGGTGAATTAAGATGTGCTCATATGAAGTTGGAACCCTTTGATTTTCTATTTTGACAGCCAGCCAACTCATGGCATCCATCAAGCATCCATCTGCGTCATACGAGCTAAAGTAAGCTATAAGAATTGCTCAACGGCTCCTCAATGCAGACAAGCCACTCGCAGGCAAAGCACGGGGCTCACCATATCGAGCAACATCCTGCTGATGCTGCATCCGGGACTGGTGCTGCTGCTCAAACCTGCCCCTGCCAGTTCGAGCGAATCGCTTAAACGGTCGGGGCCGATTCGCTCCGCCGTTTCCGCCGGAAAATCCGCCGCCGCCGCCGATACGTCGCGAGCTTGAGCCGGCTGGCGGGGTTCGGCTTCTCTGCTTGAACTGATTCTGTTGCTGCTGCTGTGGCAGATTCTGCAGATGATGATGCTGGGCCTGGTGACCTCCGCGACGGTTTGCGGACTGCAGCGAACGAGACCGCTGCTGCTGCTGCTGCTGCTGACGCCGGTTGCCAGCACCTCCTTCGCCGCTGTCGCCGAATTCCAGCGTCATCCGCTCCCAGGACACTGGGCCGGAGGATTTCGGGACGGCGGCGACAACTACCTGGTGCTGCTGCTGCTGCTGGGCCTCTTTGCCAGCAGTCGTGGCTGGCTGACCAAGGCTTGGCCAGTCCTCAGATGCGTCGGCGACAGCGGCAACAGGGGCGGGGCCGCCGTCACCAGCGCCGCCACTGGCCAGCTTGTCGTCAGCGAATGCCAGTCGCTTCTTGCCAGGCTGCTGCTGCTGCTGCTGCTCAGCCAGCTGCTCTGTAGAGTCCTTCTTCAGCACAGACGGGCCTGGCTCAGCCGAGGCGATGACATTCTTCAGCCAGGGATTCTCTTTGGGAGGCGGAGCGTCAACTGACGCAGGCAAAGAGGCGGCAGGCTGGGCCACCTTTGCCTGGGTTTGCTCAGACATGTTTTGTTTATGGCTGCGATTTCTTGCTAAACTAACTGCACAGGTCAGGTGTGCCAACTGGTTGACATGAATTTGAATGTTTGACAACTAAGTTCTTATTGAATGTCAACTTCACAGAGCTGGGGATTAGAAATAGAAATTTGTGTATTCCATTCTTTGTTGGCTCCCCAACAGGGGCGCTAACTGCTAGTTCACTTTTCTAATAAATTTTTTTTTGTTGTCATTCACTCTAAATTGACTTAGGCCTTGTAAATGCTAACATAGTTCATTAAAAGTGACTTTAAGTATGCACTAAATTCATATCTATCCTTAATATGTGCATAAAATATGAATTAATTCTCAGAAAAAAACAATACAGAAAGATAATTTAATGTTGGGATTCCTTGCGCATAAGCCAAATGTAGCATTTTTTATATTTGGTGCTATTGCCTAATATCTCCTAAAGTCAAAGTGATACTTATAGTTAGGACCAAAAGGAAAAATTCAATTTATCACTATAATTAATCTTATATATTAGGAATTTTCTATAAGTCAGAAGTCTAGAAGCCAGTCTTATATTAGGCCAAATATATATTCTCAACTAATAAATCTAATATGATTATAAGTACTACTATCTCCCTTAATGCTCTAAGAGAGGCATGAGCAGAAAGAACCTTATGGATATCTTATAATTACGATTAAGATGGCCATGGCCAATATACAAGGCTCAGATAATTCTAATATATACAAGATCCCTTGGCAAATTTTAGCTAAAAGCTTTAGCTATAAATGTGACTTTTGACATATAATAATAATACTTGATTACACCTTGCTGCAATTAGGCCAGATACGGCAGATATACAACTAATAGCTTAGTTGCAACAATTGCACAACACATCTAAAGGCTACATATGGCTATTTGGTCAAAAGACATAAAGGCTTCCATATATATTTAGAAAAGTCAAAATGAAAGAAGTCAAGAAATTAAACTTTATAGACTGTCATTATAAGAAAAGTTTTATTGTAATATCTTTTATTCTATGACAATATTAATATATGATTAGTAAAACATTGTTTAATTAAGTATTGTCTGATTATTTTGGGATTTCAAAGTAAAATTAGGAATTTGAACCATTATCCCATGTATTGGTTTCTGACAACATTCAAATAGACATTTAAAATTTGTTCAATAAATGTTTAACAAAATTTTATATTTAGTATGCAAGACAGTGTAAATTTTGAGACATTTTTATGCATGTCTCTGCTTTAAAAAGACACCCTAGACACACACAAAGATGCTTCACAAGCTGAGATATTCCTTAGCAAATGTTGTTACGACATTTCCCAATATACTAAATACCATAAATAGTTTTTTTTGAGGAGCCGCTACATTTTTGCACTTTGCTTTTTCTATCTTTCAGCTTGTGAAGTGTCTTTGTGTGTGTCTGGGATGTCTTTTTAAATTAGAGACATGTGTGAAACAGCTGTGCAATTTTCATTCAGAAAGAGCAAAGTGCAACAATGTAGCTTGGCTCCTCAAAAAATGACTGTGTACAGTATTTGGTATATTGGGAAACATTGTAACAACATTTGCTAGGGAATATCTCAGCTTGTGAAGCATCTTTGTATGTGTCTGGGTGTCTTTTTAAAGCAGAGACATGCATAAAAATGTCTCAAAATTTACACTGTCTTGCATACTAAATAGAAAATTTTGTTAAACATTTTCTGAACAATTTCTGAATGTCTATTTATAAATGTCTGTCAAGAAACCAATATATTATTATCCCTATAATCTATCAATTGCAACAAGGTTCTTTGTTTCAAAATTGCAAATTTCTATCAATTGCACTTTCTAAAAGCTACAATCACCAAAATGATATATTTGCAATTATAATTAGCCTATCTTTTCCTTGAACTAGTCACTTTCTTTTTCTGAAATGTATATCTATAAAATAAAAATTCACTTTTGCCTAGGTGTCTCTTTTCTAAAATTTGCTACAACCAAATCTATTAGTATGCAAATATTATAATAAATATATAAAAAAATGCTAATATAGCATTAAAATTCTTTAAGAAAATAGTGTAAGTAGCTGTTCTTTTTTTATTTGGTTTTATTTCATTTTTATAAAAATAAAGTTTTTTTAATTAAAATTCTTTGGTACTAAATGACTTTATTTATTATAAAAACATTGAATTTACATATGTAATAGGGGTGTTTCCTGTACACTGAGAATCCCACCACTGAGACACCAAAAGCTGTAACAGGGGGGATTCTTCCTTCTTAATAATATCCCACTGCTATTGCCAAAAGCTGTCCCAGGGCTCTTAATTATTCTCTTTCTAGTCTTACTCACTGCCACCAAGTTGTCAAAGTGGTGTTCCTGTACGATACAAAATCCCACCAATTAGCCACCAAGCTGTTACAGGGCTAATTTACTAATCTCTTAAGTGTTCTTCTTAGGTTGGTAGCTGCCACCAAGATTATTCTATTAATAAATTATGAGTTTATCAATATTAGAATAATCTGAGAAAAGTTTCTTAGAATAGGTCTGATTATTTAGTCTGAGTATTTAGTCTGAGTATTATTCTTAGAAAAACTGTTAGCCCTGAAAGATTTTACTCTTCTGATTATTCTGGTAGCGTTCTATTATTCTGGTAGCATTCTATTTAATAATGGCCTGAGCAGTATTTTGGCTTACTGGTATATGTATTTCATGTACTTTGCAAGTCCTTGGGCGTTACCGAGATCAGAGGGTCACAGCCTCTGTATTACTTCAGATCTACTTTGCAACTTCTTACTACTCAATACTTTCCTTCTCAGTAGTATATATAGTCCACACTTCCATCTACTTCACTCTTACTTCTTAAAAGGAATTAACACAGAAAACACTTTTTCAATTCTTATTTTCTCTGAACTCTTACTATTTGTTATAACTATATTATTAGTGAACCGCGATGCGCGAGGTTGGTTCTTCCTCCACCGAATTTGCTTCTATTTATACTAATTTTTACAATAATTTATAACAAAAATTAATTTGCGCGAAATATTATCAAAAATACAGTAGTAAAACAAATTATATTTCTTAGTTTTGGCGTGGATTTAAATTGACTAAACGGGGACTATTTTATAAAGAAATCGGGAGGGGCCCTGCACACATAAGTCTACTATACATTAGGGATATTAACTAGTTTGAACCAGTAACAAAAATACTGGTTTTTGCCCAAAGAACTGGTTCTAAAGAAACCATTTGGGTATAGTTTTTATAGTTTTTAGCAGTTTAACACTCACTTTTAAATTAAGTGGAAATTATTTGTGCAATTTGTATATTTTTATATGAACAGAATAATATTATATAAAATTTTTTAAAAATCCAATTGAACAAATAATTTGTTGGAGCCTATATGGCAAAAACAGATTCAAAGGGGCAAAGAAGCAGACACAAAGGGTCAAAGAGGCAGATTCAAGGGGCAGAGTAGCAGACTCAAAGGGGCAAAATGGCAGACTCAAAAGGGCAGAGTGGCAGATTCAATGCAAAAGAGAGATGCAATATACAAGGGTCAGTCAAAAAGTAATGATAATTTTGTTCTCCCGAGTCTCAAACTTTAAATGGAAATCTACTTTTCAACATAGTCCCCCTCCAGGGTCAGGCACTTCTCCATGCAGTGTCGCCATCTCTCCAGGCCATTAGCGTAGAACTCAGGAGGCTGTGCAGCAAGCCACTGTACAGTAGCCTTTTTGGCAGCCTCTTTGTCTTCATCTTGGACTCCTTTGATTGCTTCCTTCAGCTTGGGAAGCAAAAAAGTCCGAAAGAGCCAAACCAGGGCTATATGGAGGATGCTGGAGGATTTCCCAGCAGAAATCTTGCAGGGCTTCATGGCAGAGCTGAGAAGTGTGAGCTGGTGCATTGTCGTGGTGAAAGAGAATCCCAAGGTGCAACTTGCCATGTTGCTTTTTGGCCAGTTCGGTGCGGAGCTTTTACAGAAGCAACTCATAATAGGTGGCATTGATGGTCTTCTGGCTTTCCAAGAAGTCCACCGTCACCACCCCTATTGGAATAAATGTTAAAAACCTGCGGACGCACGCTTTAGAAAAGAGTCAAACTATTTTACCGCGCTTTAGGATTATTAGAGATGTTCCAAAAGATCTGCAGTTTCGTCGAAATCAAAATTTGCTAACTTTCCAAAATCAAAATTGAAATTTCCTGAAATCATAATTCAGAAAAACAAAGTTTAGTATGATCAACACTCACTTTTTTACTTTCAATTTACTGCTTAAGCAAAAAGTAATACATGTATATGTAGTAGAAAGTAGTTTATTTTTAGCGACTTTTTAGACACTACCAAAATTTTCACTTCTAAATTTTATATCAAAATTGAAATTTGCTCTAAAAAATTTCAAATTTTGGAAAATTAAAATTGAATTTTCGGAACATCTCTAAGCTTAATAAATTATGAGTGTATAAGCCCCTTCAACAGAGGTATTATACCCATTTCCATGTATATGTATTTGCTAGAGCAGCAGCTAGTAAGAAAGGGCAGCGCGCGCAGGCGCTGCGCCTGTGCGCGCACTACGCTTTAGAAAAATTTCAAAAGTGTACCGGACACTGTCCACGGTTTTACAACTTTTTCCTATAGGGGTCACCACTCCCTCAACATCCCAGAGAATCGTCGCCAAGACCTTCGCTGCAGACCGTTCCGAATGGAACTTCTTAGGGCTTGCTGAATCTCGTGGCAGCCACTCCTTGGATTGGACCTTGGACTCGGGATTGTATTGAAATATTCATGTTTCATCCCCAGTCACTAAGCGCTAGTAACTGTTTTCTAAATCAGCGTCCAAGCGGTTCAGCAGGTTTATGGCGCACTCAGTGCATTGAACCCAGTGTTCAGGCCGCAACAGCCGCGGGACCCAGCAAGCACTCAGCTTGTTCAAACCAAGATAGTTCATCACAATGGAGTGAGCACTGCCATGAGCAATGCCCACTTTTTTAGCCATATTGTCTATGGTCACGCGCCGATCCAGCTCAATCACTGGCTGCACAGCTACCACTTTTTCCCCTGTGCGCGATGTTGTGGGCCTTCCCGACTGCTGGGTGTCTTCCGTGGACTCTTGGCCTTCCTTAAAAGCCTGAATCCAGCAATAAATGGTTGGATCTAGTGGAGCAATGTCCCCATAGACCTTCTTCAAAGCGTCAATGATTTTGGCTGGCTTCCAACCAAGCTATACAAGAAATGTCACAGTACGAGCTTCGATTTTTGAATTTTCCATTGCTTAAAGGATATACTGTGATTAGAGTGTCACCATACAGGCATCAATCACTTTAGAAGAACCAAAACTCTGTCAAATAAAGATCAAAAGATGTTTTTTCAAATGAAACCAGTTGCAGTTCAATAACTCTGATATTTTAGGTGGTACAACAAAATTATCATTACTTTTTGACTGACCCTCATATGTCATATATGTCATGTACAATATAAATGATGGCTTTCTATAAAAAGCTTTTAATTAACTTAATTTAAGACTAATTAAGACAAAAACTTTGTTATTAACTATATTAAATTTGAAAAAACTTCAAGTGAATTGTTTGAGACAAAGTTTTAATACTATTAGCCTAATAAATAACTCGTGCTTTTTTGTTCTTATAAATAATTGATACTCAAACTAGTTTTAAAAAAACTAGAAAACTAGTTTTCTTAAAAAAGACAATTTCAAAATAGTTAACTAGTTCTCAAAAAGGTAGGCCACTATAGTTTTTGGCATTCTTACTAGGGGCCTATACATTGATATATTCTTTAATTGCTTAATAGTTTTCAAATTGATTTTAATCTTTTTACTATATAACTAGGCCTAGGCATATAGACCACTTACTTAAATCCTATGATCTCTATCTAACTACTAGGGGGGCCTAAGATAGGCCTAGTATTTGGTCATTTGGTCTAAGGCAAAAAACCCTAAAAACACAAAACATTAGCCTCTAGACTATACATCCAATATACTTCCAAAACCCTAACATCTATAGTTTAGATTGTTTATTATTATGCTAGGTTTAATGCAAAAAAATGACAAGACCTCAACCTTGTTTGTATGCCAGGTTTTTATGCCAATATAGGCCCCTAATAAAGTTGTCATTGACACAATGTTTCTAGGCCTACTGTCATCTATGCTGGGATATAGGCCAATATATACCAAAAATGATAAGTACTTTGTTGTATTGTACACTAGGAAAACCCAGCATACATAGGATCACTTACCAAACTATGGCCCAACATCTCAACCAATTAGCATTAGCCCCAATCCTAAGCATATTAATTTAGAGGCCTAGTTAATTTTTACCAAAATTATAAACATTATAAACTAGGGCCTAAGCCCTTTACTTTCAAAAAATAACTTTTAATGTATAACTAGGCCTAGTAATATTATCCTATGAATTGCTTAGTAGGCCCTAGGCCAGCTTAACAAAATGTAGGCCTATAATAGGCCTACCATTAGTCTTTTAAGTAAATATATACTGCAAAGCACTCATTAAATTAGGCCTGTTTATAGGGCATAGGCCTACAGCCACAGGGCTAATTTAACTGGTTGGTTGAACAGGATCCAAATTAAAAAAATTAAGTGGGATCAGCCAGCCTGGGCTTTATCAGGAATTAGAATAACTAGGCCTAAGGGACTTAAATTATAGGATAGGCCTAAACCGAACCATTCCATTGAAATGAGTCTAAGTGCTATTTTGCTAATTAATTTAAATAGTACTAAATACTAATAAATAGGCCTAGTCTATATTAATTGCAAGGTGCGCCCAATATAATAGGTAGGCCTAGGCCTATATTTGAAACACGTGACACTTGTGAGTTGTGACTTAGTAAAAAAACAAAATAGTTACGCTCACATTCACACTACACTACAATCAAAATTTTAGACTAAAACCTCGTTTGACGCACTGATACTGGATACTGTATGTTTAATCTAGGAATGTTAATGAAGCGAAAGTACACCGAAACGTGAGACTTGTAAAAAACGTGACGCAATAAAAATTGCTAATCAAATTTTAAATGTAGACTATCATCTAAAACTAAGTAAATATAATAAAAGCAACAATGAGCAAAAATGCTGTCATTCTTTGCCTACAGTGTGTATATATATTACTTGCTATATGTCTATTTTTTGTTTTATTACCAAAGAAAGAACTTAAAAGTCTGAACGTCGGAAGCATTTTAAGCCAGAAAAAATACTTTCTATGCCTTCGCCTTTAAACTTACTTTTTTATCAAGATCCGCTATTCAGCTTGTAGGTGTATGATAATTCAGCATTCCGCCATTCAGTACATGTAGTGTACGTACTTCTACACTTCTGCTGCTGTGCAGAAGTTGAGGAACTGATAAAAAGGAAGATCACAGCAAACGTTATTAATTTAAACTTTAGTTAAACCGTAAGAACAAAAAATATATCTGAAATTTGAAGACTGAGCCTTTTATTTAGAAACAGATAGCAGTCATCATTGATTTGATATACACACACATACATGCACGTACAATAAAGTTTACAAACGCAGGGAATATATGGTTAAAATAAAACACAACAGGCTGCAACTTTTGTGAAGAGGAAGAGGAATATTACAATGAGTGAGAATACTCAGTCGATTTACGAGAATAATACAATTACGTAATGTACAGATAGGCAAACGTACAGACAAGTAACTTAACTGAAATTTAATGGCTTAAAAGTGATTAACAGCGAAATATTATTCATATTCGTTCAGGTTCGTTCAGCTATTCTTACTAAAAATAAACAAAACACACCGTATAGAATGAAATGTGATCAAACAGTGAAATGCTGTATTGAGACAGGGATTCGCCTAGTTAATGAATTTCGGTAACCCGAAAAAACCAAAATATTTCAAATCATGTTTAAAGTAGCAGCGTCAAATACACAGAAGCAATCTAAGTCTTACACAACAAACATATGGCTGATAAAGCGACAGCTACTTAAAATGAATAAATAAACAGTGTTATTATTAATTCTTCATTACGAGCTTAAATTGCTACATTCGCTTTTACCTTCTGTAAGTAGCAAACAGTAAAGGGTTTTATAATAAAAGCCTGCATATCCAGATTGAGCTTAGAGCAAGTGTTTTCTTAAAGCAGCGAAACGTAAAACAAATTTAAGAATAAGAAAACTTTGTTAGTAATTGTTAGAATATGTGGCGGCGCTTAAATTATTAATATTTAGTATACTATAAGTAGTATGTAGCAACTATTTGATATAGTAAATATATCGTGCTAAGCAAACTACAAAAAAACTTGGTGCAAATCACTCGGCCATTGAAGTTAATAGCAAAACTATTAAGATCTCTAAAACGATTGTTACAAACAAAAAATAATTAAATGAAATACAACACAGTTTAGTAACAGAAAAAATACTAAACAAAAGATTTGGTCGATTTGCAGTCTCGCTAAACTTGAAGGCACAAACATTTAAGTTATTGTGCAATGTACTTGTAAAACAGTAGTATTAACATATAGCATTGTGTTATTAGATTGCATGGGGTAAGCCAAACAAAGTAATAATTATTTGCAAACATTGCTTATGATTGTTGCAATTGATGCAACATGAAAGATCTTGAATAAATAAATCTGTAATGTTTATATAAATAAGGTTTAATTACATCTCGCTATGTACACAGTTTAGTAATCATATAAAATAAACGGTAGGAGTTTCTCAATCAGGAATTACCAATAAACCTTAATAACTAAAACGAAAGTTTTCAGGCCAAATGGTTGAAATATTCCAGTTTTAAATGAGAAACTTTGTTAATAAAAAGTGTGGCTTAGTGGTGACACAGACTATTAAATATCAACACAAATTTCAAATTGAAACAAAAAACATAGATATGCTTATGCTTCCTTGTATGCGTGCTATTCTGGCTACTGTTAGTAGGCTAGTGGGCAAAGAAAACCACAGTTTAAACATTAACCATCCCTTTTTAGACCATAGGCAATGGAATTTGGAGATTTAACTACCCTAACTATTTAAGCTATTTGGTCTTGGCCACTAAAATTATATCGGGGACTTTCTAACAAACTCGAAACTTTGCAAATTACCATTGTTGACAAGTATTTTCTCATCTACAATTTAAATCCTCAAACCACTACCGACATCATCTTGCTCTTCATCCTCCCGGTCATCCTCTTCTTCGTCTGTGTCTTCAACATCTTCGGGCGCTCCGCCCTGAATGGAGGCTTCGGCCACCGCAACTACGCCGCCGCCGCCACCGCCGCCGACGACACGATGATAATGGTGCAGCGGCGGCAGCTGCGGCGCCTGCGGTTGCTGGGCGGCCAGCTGGGCTACATTCAAATCGCAGCAGTGCACGGCCGGGCCGCTGTCGGCCAGGTACACCCTGTCCGGGGCTACTCCGCACAGGGCGTTCACCTTGTCTGAATGGGCGAAGGAGCCACCAGACCAGTCGGAGTCCAGATTCCACAGAAAGCAGTCGCAGTCGTTGCCACCGGAGAGCAGCAGGTGGCCGGGCAGGCACAGCAGGGCGCTTACGGCCGCTGTGTGGCCGTAGAGACTCTCCGCGTGCTGCAGGTGCCGGCCTGAGTGATGAAGTTGATCCGATTGGGGGCACCGATTAAGAGGACAAAAGAACAGCAAAAAATATTGATAAAAAGGCGGCACATCAAAGAACCCAATTAAAGAGAGATGGCACATCAAAGAACGCAATAAAATATGGCGGCTCATGAAAGAACCCACTTAAACAAAGGTGGCACATCGAAGAACCCGAATTAAAGGACCCTAAGGAACCCAATTAAAGAGCTAAGGCGGCATATCAAAGAACCCAATTAGACAGAGGCGGCACATCAAAGAACTCAATTAGAGAGGCCGCACATCAAAGAACCCAATTAAAGGGAGGTGGCACATCAAAGAACCCAATTAAAGGGAGGCGGCACATCAAAGAACCCAATTAAAGAGAAGCGGCACATCAAAGAACCCAATTAAAGGGAGGCGGCACATCAAAGAACCCAATTAAAGAGAAGCGGCACATCAAAGAACCCAATTAAAGGGAGGCGGCACATCAAAGAACCCAATAAAGAGAGGCGACGCATCAAACACCCCAATAAAGAGAGGCGACGCATCAAACACCCCAATTAACGAGAGGCGACACATCAAAGAACCCAATTAAACAAAGTCGGCACATGAAACAACCAAGATAGCAAACACACGGTCTCAAGCAGCATTACCCCCGGCGCTGAACAGCTCAACAGATCCATTCTCTAAGCCGGCCGCAGCGTACAGGCCATCGGGCGTGGCTGCCAGGCAGTGGATCAAAGGCTGCGATGCCTGCACCTGTCCAGCGGCCGCCGCGTCGCTGCACAGCTCGGCGTCCAGAATCTCGTCGATGTCGAATATGTTGAGGGCGTGACCCCGGCAACCTTTCCAGTCCGTGACAACAAGCCGGCAGTCCATGCCGCCGGAGATGAGCTGCGAAATGGAATGCAATGCTCAATGCAGGTGTCAAGTCCAGATGTTTGACATTTTTGTTTACATACTGAGAGTAGTTTCCACATTTGAGCACATATTGAGAATAACGCCTTCGGCGAAATCGTGCCACTACCACAGACACTAGATGGGCCACTCATATACTTAGTAAAACAGCTTTCTACTTTCAGTTCAGTAGCAAAGAAGAATGCATAAGCTATTTTTTTAAATAAAGGCAGCTGAAATGACTTTAATAAGTTTAGTAGCCCAAAGCTTGCAGGCGTGAACAACTTTCTAATTGGTTCAGCAATAATGTACATTAGCCACTGAATGTACATGGCAGATTTAGGCTGGAATTCCAAGAAAGGCAATAAAAATTGGGGCGGGGCGAGTGTGGATTGTAAAAAAAGGCGCGGCTTGGCCTATCTTGGCGACCAAATATTCTATCCTGGCGCTATGCTGTTTTATCTTGGCGCCCAAGTATTCTATCTCGGCGCCAAATTGTTCTATCTTGGCACCGGAGTAGTCTATCTCGACACCCAAAATTATCTCGACGATAAAAAATTCGAACTTGGCGCCGAAAAATTCTATCTGGCGCCAAGTATTCTATCTTGGCGCCCGAGTAGTCTATCCGGGCGCCCTGCTGTTTTATCTTGGCGCCCAAGAATTCTACGAGTATCTCGGCGCCCAAGAAGTCTATCTTGGCGCCCAAGTATTCATTCTCGACAACCAAAAATTCTATCTTAGCGCCCAAGTATTCTAACTAGGCGCCCAAGTATTCTATCTTGGCGCCCAAATATTCTATCTTTAGCGCTTGGGTATTATAGCTTGGCGCTCTGCTTTTCTATTTCGTTGCCCAACTATTGTACTTGGGCGCCATACTACCTTATTTAGCGCTCTCAGCTACCCTGGCGTTGCCATACCAATAACTGCACCCTGGCAACTAAGCCGGCACTCAAACACCTGCATATTGTTGCATTCCCACAAACAGAGATAATGGCACGCATAGAGACCGCAGTCCGGACCTGCCAGTCCTTGCCGGGTCTGAACAGCACAGCTGACGCAATGCTGTCGTGCTTCCTCAGCGACCGAATCAGCTCGCCAGTCTCGCCGTCGAACACCCGAATCCAGCCGCCGTCGTCAGCGGTGGCCAGGCGGCGTTCGCCAGCCGCTGCCGAAGTTGGCGAAGTCAGCAGCGCCAGTCCGTTGACTTCGTCAGAGCCGCCGGCCTGAGTGGCCGCAGGCTGACCCGCCGGTACAACAAACAGCGGCTCTCGAGGCCGAATCGCTCGGGTGTCCCAGGCGACCAGGTGGCTGCCCTGCGCGGCGTACAGCCGGCCCGGCTGCCAGGCGTCGGCGAAGGCCAACGCCGACACGGCGCCAACGCTGCTGGCGGCCCCGCCGATGTCGGTGAGGCCAGGCGGGCAGCGGAGCCGGGCGCGCAGGCGGCGCAGCTCCGAGTCCCACAGGCAGATGACGCCTTCGTCGCAGCCAGATGCGAGCTGGCGACCGTCGTCGGTCAGGGCGAGGGCGTTGATTGACGCATTGTGACCGTCGGAGAGGGTCATGACTGCGGCGGCGGCGGAGATGACAGTTTTCAGCCTCTGAGACAATCTACTGATGCAATCCTACTGACAGTAGTAAATATGTTTGTGCTGAGAATAGGCTGGTCACAGCTGCGGACAGTGAGTGGCAGGTGATAAACATTGGTTAAACTTTAAACCATAGTGAACATGATCTCAATGTATATCAGGTAGGGTTTTAAAGTCTATTAACCCCACAAGAAAGCAATCATTAGTTTATGGAGATTATTGCAACATTATCACCTAGTAAGTTACATGTATAATTCTGACATAAAAACACACAGTATACAACTAATGAGATAGCCATGTCTAATAATAAATAATATAATGCCCCTATAAAAGGCTATAAAATTGGCTTAGCTATATCAAAGAGGTGATAGCTTGTTAAAAGTTATTAATTGGCTAAATTTTAATTGGCTAAACTGTTTTTAAAACCTTTTTTCAATGTCTATATTTGCTTAGCCTTTTATGCCAAACACAAATGTCTTTTGGAAAATTATTTAAATTTGTCAAGGTCCCTACTTGCTAGTCAATTATCTTTTGCCAATTTGACTACTAATAGACAAAGTTACAAATGGACATTGGACAAAATGAAAGCAAAACAAAGTTATATTTTTATTGGCAATGATGACTGCAACTATATTTAAAATTGCAACTTATAAGTGTATAGAAAATCAGAAACCTGAATAATATTTGTGTCAAAATATTCAAACTTTTTAAATTCTAAAGACAAAATTAACATAATTTTTGGTAAACAGCAAGAGTAACTATGACTATATTATTAAGGCTGAAACTATATTTTCAGGTAGGCATTTTTGTAACTTTCTTCAGCTAGGCCACTCATTAGCCATCCATATTGGCTGGGTGTTTTGTATATACGATATATTTTAATTATCATAGGAGGTCTAGTCGTAAACATAATATAAATGTAAATAAAAAATAATATTGGCCTAATAGATAGAAAAAATGCTTATTTAGACTTACTATTTTGTATATAAACTAGAACTAGATATAGACAAATTGAGAATAGATGATAAACACCTACTAAATTGCAAATACTAAAATTTTTTCTATTTTATCGAATACAAAAGGCCAGGATAGAAAATTTGTACAAAATCCTAGATGTAATCTGTGCATGCAAACAAAAACTTGCATATTTGCATATACACATTTTTGGCAACCCTATTGGAATAGGTTGACAAAACATGGAAGACTGTCCATCACATTTTTGGATTCAAGTCAAGTGGTATGTCGCCTTGCGCGACACTGTGGAAACCTGGTGTCGTCATGCGTTGCATCGCGTGATGTGACAGTGTGGCAACTTGGTGGCTGGCATTGTCATGTGTCCCGTTGCAGCCTTGATCTGTAGCCAAAACCTCGCAAATTGTGTTTCATTGTAATATGTTCACGGTTGTTTCTTGGTATTTAAATGTTTCAAACATGTTTGATAATAACTAGTTCTTGAATTGTTCTTTTTTATTTTGATAGTAAAGTAACTAATACTTCAAATATAATTTTTAGAAATGTTACTTGTTAGTTACAATGCATGTGCTGTTTTTTTTAAGTGTTGAACCTTTGTTGTTTTACTGTTTATTGTTTTTAAATTGCATTTCTTTTTCTACGAAATTGAAAGGAATGCTCTCATCCCTTGCCCCATGGTCTGTGTTGGGAGTGAACAGCAGAATAGGAATTGTCAATTGCAACCTGGCTGCTGTGGCATCCTCCCCCCTGGTCATTCAGTCAATAGACATTGGTGTTGCCTCATGCATTGCCACACCCCAGTCAAAAAATTTAGTGTTGTGTCGCACTTTTGAGGGCACAATTTTGGCACCCTTGTTGCACATTTGCGGGTTTTTTGAAACTTATTCCAATAGGGTTTGGCAAACTTGCATAATTATAAAAGGTTTATATATGTAGTGCACAGCTTTTATTTGTTCAAAAAACTTATATGATTTTATTTGAAAATGTAAAATATTACACTTGTTACATAAAAAAGTTATTGTATTTAAAAGTAAAGCCACTAAGCATTATATTAAGAAAAAAAGATAATTATAAATGTATCTTTAAATATTATTTTGTATGAAACATCTTTAAAAAGTTTTTTTGATAAAATTTAAGAGCCAGAAAACTTGTACAGTTTAAGGTTAAAAACTTACACAAAAAAATGTGTGCCATATTTTGGAACTTGGAACTTTTGTTCTAAAAGCAAAATTGATAGGGCCTAGGCCTATGCTATAATTCTATCCAAGAATAAGAGGTTGATAAGAATTAAAAAAGTTTATTATATTGACTTTAAATTATTTAATGATCTTTATACTAGAAACTATCATATTTGAAATCAATTAAAAAGTACAAAAATGCCCTTTATTTATTTAGGAGTTAGGAATGCTACAATACTTAATGCCTTTTCTATAAAAAAATGTTTAATTTGTTATCATCCAAATGAAAACTAGATATATTTTAATTTAAATTGATAAAAAAAAATTTTTAAAGCAAGTGAACTACTACTACTACTAGCATTATTTGTCATTTTAAATGGTTGAAACAAGATTACTAGATTACCAAAAGTTTCTAATAATAGTCTTGATGCTTATATTTAGCGATATCATGGCAAATAGAATCTTGTGTAAAATAATTTAATATTTTCTACAATAAGACTTAGTTGATGTTAGAGCCGTAGAGCGCTACTTTTTGAGGTCGTTTTTTAGCTTTAGGCCTTTAGCTAAAGGCCTAAAAGTCTAAAACTAAACTAGAATTTAGAAGTCAAGCTTTATAATTTTAGTTAAAATAATAGTTAGAATAAACTAGGGCAAATCGATCTATGATTTGATTTTATATGAGTAAACGAGCAAAACCAAAACTAACCAAATCTTACCTCACACTCACAGATAGAAAGACAGGCGTATTTAACGTCGTCTTTTAGTTTATTTTAGCTTTAAAACATGTTTCGAAGAAAAACATTGTTTGAAAAACTTGTGAACCAGCTGACTATGCAAATAAAAAATTATGGGCGTAAAAAACGATAGAATACAGTTTAAGTTCAGATATTTCCCACTTTCCCATTTATCAAATTCAGCATAAATCAATGAAAAATAATTTACAGGTACACCTTAAGACTTTGCCAGCCCTCGATACAAACCTACTGTGATAACTGAGACAGAGGTGCCAGTGTTTTCTATCGAGTAAAACTCTTACACTCTCGCCGTGCTGAATTTTTGTAAACCCCCCACGCAAACTGTAACTGCCTGCCATACGATAACACTGTCATAAAGAAGAATTCACTTTTTTAGGGAACAGCACGGAATATTAGGTACAGGAGTTACTCTCCTTATTACAAGTATACCTTACTTATCTCTGGCAGTGTGTGGTGCACCTTGAAAGTGTTTATGAGAGGGAGTACGAACTTGTCCGGAAAAATCGCTTCGAGCGAATATCGCACGAAATGAACTTCCAGATGCTGCGGTCGGGCAAGTCCATTTTTACGGTTCTGCAGTTTCATCAAAATGAATAAATGAACACTTCCATACACACGTGCACGATTTGGTGAGCCTAAGCATGTACATGCACTGCTGCAAGGCTTGCTCTCGTGACTTTTGTGCATTTCCACTGGGTGCTGTGAATGTTTTTGCGTTCGTCTTTCTCTCGCTCTCTGTGCGTGTGATTAAGTCATTTCTTTCCAACCCAGCGTTTTGGTCGCCCAGCCTTTTTTCCCAGGGCTTTTTTCGGTCCTTGTCTTTTCTTCACATTTTCCTCACATCGCTTTTGTTCATGTTTATCTGTCTCTCCCCGCGCGAACTCTTATCTCCTCTGCGTTTTGATTGGCTGTCTCTCTGTGCGTGCGGTTAATCTCTCCACCCCGCGGCTTTGGTCGCCTATTCCCGGGGCTCATGTTTTATCTGTCTGCCCTCTCTCTCCCTTGGCGCACTCTTATCGATTTTCTAAGCTATGCATGGGCCTGTGCCAATATTCCTGCAAAAACGTTAATTGTTCTCGCCAGTTTAACAAAGATGCGCGCTGTCTCGCCTGCTGATACAAATATTTAAATAAACCTGCAAACTTTACGGACAGTCAGGAAATAGTTTAAAACAATAAAATTTTATTATAATGAAAAAAAACGATAAAAATCTGGACACAATGAAGATTTCTTCATAATGTCAATGCGTTCCCTTTTAGTTTCAATGGTATATTTACAGCAAACTGTGAGCAGAGTGGCAAGGCACGGATACCGAGTCATTAGGAAAAATTATTGAAATCCCATAGGAGAATTGTACGTGATGCAGAGCTGTGGAATATAAATTAATAAGCAAAACTTTCTGCACCAATTTGATGATCAACTTTGAAGTCATGAAGATTAAAGTGAACAGCATTAGATGCTGTCAATAATGAACATGATTTTGCTCTTGTCAAGCCTGAAATCACGATCATGATCAGCCTAAAACAAGATTTACGTTAAAACCTTGGCTCGACCAGGTGCACAGCTCCGCCAGTGGTGCCAACAGCCAGTTGAAGTTCGTGCACGGGCGAGAAGTCTGTGGTCACCACGCTGCTGCCGGTGCCCAGCACGGTGGCTGCGGAAGGGCAGGCGGAATATCAACAGACAGGCATTCAAACAGACAGACAGACAGACAGACACTAAGACACTAAGACAGACAGACAGACAGACAGACAGACAGACAGACAGACACTAAGACAGACAGACACTAAGACAGACAGACAAACAGACACTAAGACAGACAGACAGACAGACAGACAGACAGACAGACAGACAGACAGACAGACAGACACTAAGACAGACACTAAGACAGACAGACACTAAGACAGACACATAGACAGACAGACACTAAGACAGACAGACACTAAGACAGACAGACAGACAGACAGACAGACAGACAGACAGACAGACAGACAGACAGACAGACAGACAGACAGACACTAAGACAGACAGACAGACAGACACTAAGACAGACAGACAGACACCCGGACGCACCAACAGGCCGCACGGGCTCGCTGCCAGTCCGCTCCAGCCAGTCCAGCCGCCCGTTAGCGAACAATCGAACTCCCCTAGCAAACGGGGAGGCCAGAAATCGCCGGCAGCCGCTGAAGCTGATCTCTTTGATAATCTGCCGGGCGGCGATTGGCTCCTCGAACTGGCCAATGAGAGTGGAGCCTGCGGCGCCGGGCTGCAGCCAGTGCAGGTAGGTGCTGCAGCTGACGGGCGCGGGCCCGGCAAGAAGTTGGCTAAGCCGCCACGGTTGGCTCAGGTCGATGGCGAAGCCGCGGCTGGCCACGAGGCAGCCGGACGGGTGCAGGCAGAGCGAGGATAGGCTGACCTCCTCGGTGTCCGGCCGGTCGTTGAAGCCCGAGTGCACCAGCGAGGCCAGGTTGCGGCTGAGGCCCTCGGAGCTGTCGGAGACGCGCCGCTGCAGCGCCAACAACGCAGTCTGAATATGGACGTCGGAGGCCTCTTCGTCGAGAGCGTCGGTGAGCCAGGCGTCTGGCTGGAAGTCCGGCAGGTCGCTGGCGAGGGTCTCTGGATCGAATCGGTCGATGAGCACCAGGAAGGATCGATAGGCGAGCACGAGGCGGTTGCTGTCCGGATGCAGGCGGGCCCGCATGAGCTGGCTGGTGCTCCAGGCGGGGCAGCTGTCGCTCAGCCGCAGAGTTCCAGTGTCGTAGAAAATCAGCTGATGAGGGTGCCAGCAAAAATTCTGTTTTTTGTTTGCCTAGTTGTTGCGTCCCTCCAATCTAAATGACCAGTTTAACAGTCCATGAACTAACTATTAAACCATCTTGCATGTACGTCACTCATAAGTCCATGTGAACTCCCTAAAACCCTAGCTCACTCAGATGTCCATGAACTCACTAAAACCCTAGCTCACTGAGAAGTCCATGTGAACTCCCTAAAACCCTAGCTCACTCAGATGTCCATGAACTCCCTAAAACCCTAGCTCACTGAGAAGTCCATGAACTCCCTAAAACCCTAGCTCACTGAGAAGTCCATGAACTCCCTAAAACCCTAGCTCACTCAGATGTCCATGTGAACTCCCTAAAACCCTAGCTCACTCAGATGTCCATGAACTTACTAAAACCCTAGCTCACTGAGAGTCCATGAACTCCCTAAAACCCTAGCTCACTCAGATGTCCATGAACTCCAAAAAATCGTGAAGTCCATGAACTCCCTAAAATCGTGACGTCCATGAACTACTCCCTAAAATCGTGAAGTCCATGAACTCCCTAAAATCGTGAAGTCCATGAACTCCCTAAAATCGTGAAGTCCATGAACTCCCTAAAATCGTGAAGTCCATGAACTCCCTAAAATCGTGAAGTCCATGAACTCCCTAAAATCGTGAAGTCCATGAACTCCCTAAAATCGTGAAGTCCATGAACTCCCTAAAATCGTGAAGTCCATGAACTCCCTAAAATCGTGAAGTCCATGAACTCCCTAAAATCGTGAAGTCCATAAACTCCCTAAAATCGTGAAGTCCATAAACTCCCTAAAATCGTGAAGTCCATGAACTCCCTAAAATCGTGAAGTCCATGAACTCCCTAAATATCTCTCCAAAAACCAACCTGCGACCGGAAGCCGGACACCATGAGCAGCTGGCTGGCTGGCGCGCACTCCAGATTCTTGATGCAGCCAGCCTCGGTGCTGAGCACAGCCAGCGGGCGGCCCGGCCGCCGCAGGTCCCACACCCGGCACTGGCCGGAATCGCAGCCGGTGGCGAACACGCAGTCGCCGCCGCCAAGAAACGCGGCGACATTGACGCAGTCCTCGTGCGCGTTCCGGTTGACAAAGACCGGCCGGCCGCCGCCAACACGGAAGTCCCACCTGGCCAGGGCGCGCCTCTCGTACATGGCCAGCAAAGTGCGGCCGTCGCTGGGATGGTGCAGCACGTTGAACACGCTGCCCAGGCCGGCGTCCAAGGCTGGCCCGGCCAGTGTCAGGCCGCCAAGGAGGCTCGCTTGGACCGCCTGCGGCTGGGGCTGCTCGTAACTCCGGCATCGCAGGTGTGAGAATACTGACCGCGGCTGCAACTGCGTGTGTATGGGATTGGGGATCTCTGCGGCGCTTTTGGACGCGATTCCCCAATGAAATCCCATGTTGCAATGACATTCCCCATTGAAATCTGCATTCTGCAATAGCATTCCCCATTGAAATCCCCATGCTGCAATGACATTCCCCATTGAAATCCCCATGCTGCAATGACATTCCCCATTGAAATCCCCATGCTGCAATGACATTCACCATTGAAATCTGCATTCTGCAATAGCATTTCCCATTGAAATCCCCATGCTGCAATGACATTCCCCATTGAAATCCCCATGCTGCAATGACATTCCCCATTGAAATCTGCATTCTGCAATAGCATTCCCCATGCTGCAATGACATTCCCCATTGAAATCCCCATGCTGCAATGACATTCCCCATTGAAATCCCCAATCCCCATGCTGCAATGACTTTGCCCATTGAAATCCCAGGCTGCAGTGACATTCCCCATTGAAATCCCCATGCTGCAATGACATTCACCATTGAAATCTGCATTCTGCAATAGCATTCCCCATTGAAATCCCCATGCTGCAATGACATTCACCATTGAAATCCCCATGCTGCAATGACATTCCCCATTGAAATCCCCATGCTGCAATGACATTCCCCATTGAAATCCCCATGCTGCAATGACATTCCCCATTGAAATCTGCATTCTGCAATAGCATTCCCCATTGAAATCCCCATGCTGCAATGACATTCCCCATTGAAATCCCCATGCTGCAATGACATTCCCCATTGAAATCTGCATTCTGCAATAGCATTCCCCATTGAAATCCCCATGCTGCAATGACATTCCCCATTGAAATCCGCATTCTGCAACAGCATTCCCCATTGAAATCCCATGCTGCAATGACTTTGCCCATTGATTTTATTGACATTTATATACTTTACACATTAGTACAAATTTCACTGACTTGTACGGAAATCATTTAATGATAAAAAATGACATTAATTCAGCAAAACCATAAATTTAAAATATTAAAAGGCTGATATAACTTTTATTAATTATACTACGTCTTGAATTTACATTAATTCTGTTCTAGCGAAAAACTGCTTCAGCAAGAAATGCAACAAAGTGAAACACGCATACGGCAAGCCCAAAATATTAGACAATGTACGGCTGACACTACTAACAGTAGGCGAATCGGTCGCGTATTAATAAATTGACTGAAAATTATGAACTTTACATAGCTTGTTGTCCTGACCAGAACCGACCAGTCCTGACCAGAACCGACCAGTCCTGACTAGAACCGACCAGTCCTGACCAGAACCGACCACTCCTGACCAGAACCGACAAGTCCTGACCAGAATCGACCAGTCCTGACCAGAACCGACAAGTCCTGACCAGAACTGACAAGTCCTGACCAGAATCGACCAGTCCTGACAAGAACCGACCAGTCCTGACCTGAATGGACCAATCCTGACCAGAACCGACAAGTCCTGACCAGAACCGACAAGTCCTGACCAAAACCGATCAGTCCTGACCAGAACTGATCACTCCTGACCAGAACCGACCAGTCCTGACTAGAACCGACCAGTCCTGATCAGAACCGACAAGTCCTGACCAGAATCGACCAGCCCTGACCAAAACCGATCAGTCCTGACCAGAACCGACAAGTCCTGACCAGAACTGACAAGTCCTGACCAGAATCGACCAGTCCTTACCAGAACCGACAAGTCCTGACCAAAACCGACCAGTCCTGACCAGAACCGACAAGTCCTGACCAGAACCGACAAGGATCCTGACCTGAATCGACCAGTCCTGACCAGTTCATTTCTGAATCAAAGCAGAGCCAATTCAACAGCCCGCAGCAGCTCTCCAGCTTCAATCGCAGCTCCATCAAGACTCTCGGCATCGCCGCCTTCATCGCCGCCATCATCGCCGGGACTCAGCCGATAGCCGCCACGACCGGCGGCGGCGACCAATCCCAGCGCCCGGAGTCGCTCCAAATCCGCCAATTCTTCCGCGTCAACGCCGTCGCCGCCCACGGTGGCATCGGCTCCGTCAAGCAGGCGACACAGCAGCGCCGACATCCGGCGCAGCTCCGTCTGGCACAGATCGCCCAGCTGCAGCAGGCAGGCCCGACCCGCCTCCCTCACCACCAGGCTGGCAGCCGTCGGGTTCAACGCCAGATTTCTCAGCCGGAACCGCGCCGCCGCTGCCGAAGCTCCGGGATCGTCGGCAAAAGCGGCACCGGCAGCGACGTCGGTGCCGTCCGCTCCTTCGACATCCTCGCCGGCATCGTCTTCGGGATAGTCCAGAGCACCGATGGCCAGCAGGCAGTCAACCGCGGACTCGGCCAGGCTGCCGGCCACGTCCAGCTCGGCGAAGCGGGCATCGGCGGCGGACAGGCCGGCGCCGCAGGCCCGGCCAAGGAGGCGAAGCTGCGGCAGGCGATGCGCCAGACTGAGCAGCAGCGCTGAGCAAGACTCAACCAGCTGGTGCCGCAGCACGCAGCTCTGAACCGCCAGGCCCAGCTGGTTGGCCAGCAGGGCGGCCGTCAGGCAGACGGGCAGCAGGCGGTCCGCAATCGGCCGCGGCAGGAGGCGCCGGCTGCTGCCAGCTGATGACGGCGCCAACCAGGCGCGCAGAGCCGCCTCGGAGTCGTAGCTGAAGGCGAAGGCGAATCTCAGCTGGTCGGTCAGAAACGAGGCGCAGTCGTCGAGAGACTGTGGGATATCGGGTTTTTCGGCGATAGAGAAATAACAAATAAGTTTCAAAAACTGCTACAACACAGCAAACAACTTAGCGTTCGTAGCAAACATTGAGTATCCTTTTAACTCTTTAATTAAGCAAGCCCTAGTAACCGGTTTGGCGGCCCTAGCAACTACATTTGCAGTCATAGCAACCACTTAAGTGCCTAGCAACCACTTTGATGTCCCTAACAACCATTTTTTGCATTGATATTAATAGTAAGCATTCTGGCGCTCTAGAAACGACTTTGACGTCATTAGAAACCTCTTTAGGAGTCCTAGCAACCACTTTGGCGTACTTAAAAACCATTTCAAAGCCTAAGACTATGCATAAACCCAGCTTTAACAGTGCTTATTCAGACACCAAGATTCCAAAAGTTGTTTGTACTCGCAGGATGAATTCATATAAAAACTCTTACGCAAAGTCCGATAGACTGGTTGCCAGCGCCCGGTCCAGAGCAACCCAGCATGAGGTCGGCAAAATCCACCAATTGCTTGGGCATCAACGGTCGGTGAAAGTGCAGACACCACAGCAGGTGCCTGCGTAGCCGCTCCAGCGACTGTCGCGGACCGTCCGAGCTGCCGCCGCCCATCATCATCAGCCAATCGCGGAATCCGACAGCCTCGCCGAGAACCGCCGCGGCGATAGACAGCGGCCGACAATTGTCGAAGTCGTCGTCTTCAACGGCGACAGCCAGTGAGCAGGCAACGACGTCGGGTAGCTCGCCAGACGTCAGCGCCTCGGACAGCAGGTCGAAAGCCGCATCCTGCTCGGCGTTATTGGCGTCGGCAACGTCGCCGACATGCTGATCGACAACCCACAGGAGAGTCCGGCCAGCCGCGGTCAGGTGCACCAGCGACATCAGGACGAGCTCGCCGAAGCTGGGATCATCCAGGACTAGCCGATCGAACTTCAGCACGTCGGCTGGGTTCAACGAAGACTGCGCGGGAGTCAGCAGGACGGGGCGAAGCTGGACAAGAAGCGGCGCGGCCGCGGCGAGGCCAACGCTATCGGTGACGAGGAGCAGCGGCGAGGCCGCCGACACCGAGGCGGTCAGACGGCGAAGATTTGCCAGCGAGACAGCGTCGATAAGCAGTCGGCGTTGCGGCTGGCGGCTGAAGCAGCGCGCTGTGAAGGGAGAGAGGCGGAGAGTTTTTATAGTGAACTGGCGAGCTGTCAAAGTGCGCCAGCCGTATTGACGGGCATGAGCAGTAGGAAAGGTTAAACTGACGGTGGAAATAAGGGTTTCGGCTTATAGTTGCGGTGGTAAAGAATGCAGAGATGGGATAATGAGATACGCAAGTAGACATGGGGATGAGGGACAACATGGGGGATAAAGAGGGAGAGAGTCTGGGGACAGGCTGAGATGGGATGGAGATTGGGTGAGACAGAATGGTGATAGAATGCCATTATATTTAGGAATGAGATAGGATGGGGAGGGAATGAGATAGGATGGAAAAGGAATGAGATAAAATGGAAGGGAATGAGATAGGATGGAAAAGGAATGAGATAGGATGGAAAAGGAATGAGATAGGATAGGGAGGGAAGGAGAGAGGATAGGGAGGGAATGAGATAGGATGGGGAGGGAATGAGATAGGATGGGGAGGGAATGAGATAGGATGGGGAGGGAATGAGATAGGATGGGGAGGGAATGAGATAGGATGGGGAGGGAATGAGATAGGATGGGGAGGGAATGAGATAGGATGGAAAGGGAATGAGATAGGATGGAAAAGGAATGAGATAGGATGGAAAAGGAATGAGATAGGATAGGGAGGGAAGGAGAGAGGATAGGGAGGGAATGAGATAGGATGGGGAGGGAATGAGATAGGATGGAAAGGGAATGAGATAAAATGGAAGGGAATGAGATAGGATGGAAAAGGAATGAGATAGGATGGAAAAGGAATGAGATAGGATAGGGAGGGAAGGAGAGAGGATAGGGAGGGAATGAGATAGGATGGGGAGGGAATGAGATAGGATGGGGAGGGAATGAGATAGGATGGGGAGGGAATGAGATAGGATGGGGAGGGAATGAGATAGGATGGAAAGGGAATGAGATAGGATGGAAAAGGAATGAGATAGGATGGAAAAGGAATGAGATAGGATAGGGAGGGAAGGAGAGAGGATAGGGAGGGAATGAGATAGGATGGGGAGGGAATGAGACAGGATGGAAAGGGAATGAGATAAAATGGGAAGGGAATGAGATAGGTTGCGGAGGGAATGATAGGATAGGGAGGGAATGAGATAGGATGGGGAGGGAATGAGATAGGATGGGGAGGGAATGAGATAGGATGGGGAGGGAATGAGATAGGATGGGGAGGGAATGAGATAGGATGGGGAGGGAATGAGATAGGATGGGGAGGGAATGAGATAGGATGGGGAGGGAATGAGATAGGATGGGGAGGGAATGAGATAGGATAGGGAGGGAATGAGATAGGATGGGGAGGGAATGAGATAGGATGGGGAGGGAAGGAGATAAAATGGGAAGGGAATTAGATAGGGTGCGGAGGGAATGATAGGATAGGGAGGGAATGATAGGATAGGGAGGGAATGAGATAGGATGGGGAGGGAATGAGATAGGATGGGGAGGGAAGGAGATAAAATGAAAAGGGAATGAGATAGGGTGCGAAGGGAATGATAGGATAGGGAGGGAATGAGATAGGATGGGGAGGGAAGGAGATAAAATGAAAAGGGAATGAGATAGGGTGCGAAGGGAATGATAGGATAGGGAGGGAATGAGATAGGATGGGGAGGGAATGAGATAGGATGGGGAGGGAATGAGATAGGATGGGGAGGGAATGAGATAGGATGGGGAGGGAATGAGATAAAATGGGAAGGGAATGAGATAGGATGGGAAGGGAATGAGATAGGATGGAGAAGGAATGAGATAGGGTGCGGAGGAAATGAGGTGGTGGATAAAGCAACATGGTCAAGTAGACCTCAGCCGAGCGGCTGCAGCGCCCGCCCCCCAGAAGCAGTAAGCCACTCACCCAGACCGTCAGAGATCAGTCCGCCCAGCACTGACAGGCGAGCCCCGCCAGCTGCTGGCCGCTGCCCCGCCGACAGCAGCATCCGACTGACCGTGCGCCGCAGCTCCGCCTCCGCTAAGGCCAGCCTCCTCCCGAACTCGTCAGGCGACAGAGTGGCGTCCACTGCGGACACGGCGGCGGCGCCTTCGTTGGTTGCTTGGCCTCGACGAACGATTCGATGGACCCCGGCGTCGGACAGCAGGCGATCGGCAACCTGCGACATGTCGGCCAGCTTGTCGGGTTGCTGAGCAGAATTTCCAGTCTGGGTAGCAGCGAAGGCGGCGAAGCTGTTAGCAGTGACCTCCGTCCAGACGCAACGGCAACGATGCAGCTGCTGGCCGCCAGGGGTCTGCCCGGTGGCCATCAGAGTCTGCAGGCACCGACACGAGCAAGATGGTCGGTGCTGCTCCTGTGGCGGCGGCTTCACGGGCATCGGTTGATCCTTCACGGAGCCCAGGTGATTCCTGGCAGCCTCCAGCTCGGACTCTTTCTGGCGAAGCCGTTCAAGACGGAGAGCTCGAAGGTCGCTGGCGCCGCTGCTGACCTCGGCGACTGATGGGTCCGAGGAGTTCGAAAACGCCAAAGCCGATGATGGCAAAGGCTTGAAGCCCAAGCCGGATTCTGGGTCCAGGTTCGAACTCGAACCGCCTCGGAAACCTCCTTTGTTGCCGTAACTACCGCCACCGTTTACGTAGCTCCCTCGGCTGCCGCCATTTCCGAACCCTCCGCCACCGCCATTTCCGAACCCTCCGCCACCACCATTTCCGAACCCTCCGCCGCCGCCGCCATTTCCGAACCCTCCGCCACCACCATTTCCGAACCCTCCGCCGCCGCCGCCATTTCTGAACCCTCCGCCGCCGCCGCCATTTCCGAACTCTCCGCCACCACCATTTCCGAACCCTCCGCCGCCGCCGCCATTTCTGAACCCTCCGCCGCCGCCGCCATTTCCGAACCCTCCGCCGCCATTTCCGAACCCTCCGCCGCCATTTCCGAACCCTCCACCGCCGCCGCCATTTCCAAACCCTCCACCGCCGCCGCCATTTCCGAACCCTCCTCGGCCGCCTCTGTTACCACTCGGTCTTGTTGAGTACTGACACCTCTGAAAAGTTCAATATAATTTCTGCTAAAAACTTTGCTTAAAACCGTGCAAAACTAATCATTCAACAGGCTAGAGATGTTCAGTTTCAACATGCTTTAAGTGTCAAGTTAGTACCCCCAGGGGGGGGGGGCAAGTGAGCTAGTCTAAATACTAAAATAGAGCAAGGCTCTCTCTCGACTTGCAGAGCGAGCAGAAAAATTTATTGAAGCTAGAGTATCATCAAGTTATCTATATTGTGAAGTGGCATTTTCAAACCGCAATATGCCTTGTAAATTGATCATTTGATACCTGCTTGTTTGATAGTTTTAACTTCTGCTTTTGATAGGAGGCAGCAGACCCAATGTTGATCATTTGATACAACTTGCCTAATTCTTATAGCCTTTACGACTATCAATGGAGCTGTAAGAATAAAAGCAAGTCATATCAAAAGATGAGCATTAGGTTTGCCTCCTATCAAAAGCAATAACAAATTTGATGCTGAAAAATGTAAAGAATATTCTCCGCAATTTTTTTTCGTTAAAATCTGCCTAAAAAATACCCAAGAAGCGTGTAGTTACCCGTTCTTCTACTTGAGTAGTCCTTATGGTACTTACTCGTACAAGTAATGAGTTAACCAATCAGTCAATTGAAGTTTTGTAAACTAGCTGTCATGCTATTTAAAGGGCACAATCTGTATAATTAAGCTGGCAAGCAACTTGTAATTTACTCTCCTAAAGTTTACAGAAGAAATAATTTATTATCATAACCATTCAAAATCACTGAACTGGTATTTGGAAATTACTTTATTATAGACAGCCCATAACAAGTTAAAAGTAAAAAGAAAAACGTCAATTTACAAAATATAAACAAAAGCTTCCATTTTATTCATATATTTACAATTGGAGAATACAAATCTTTGCTTTGCGATGCATTTTATTAAAATTTATTTAATGCTAACACAGATAACGCACTTTCATGTCTTTGCCGTCCAAACGCATAAGTTAAAATATTAACATGTAAAATATATAGGATACAATGTTGACAAGCTCTATCATACATACTACTTAAGATTTTCTTAAAACAACAGTAGTGTAGAATGAGCAGAGAAATCGAGAACAGTGATGAAGAAAAAATTATGCGGCACTTTCAAATCACAGCTGCGGAGAAGTTAAAACAAAAATACTGCGTGACAAGTAAGATATGACGACGCGATGATTACATGCTAAGTAAATGATGTTCAAACAATTTTGATATCTGACTCTTAAAAGTAGATAATATGAAATAGATAATATGATTATAATGATGTGGGTAGTCTGCTCATTAGGGCAGACAAACGTTTCACAACCGGAAATGTCGGACAAACATCTTAACTGACAACTCAAACATCTGACAAACCTATTGTCTGACAACTCAAATATCTGACAAACCTATTGTCTGACAACTCAAATATCTGACAAACCTATTGTCTGACAACTCAAACATTTGACAAACCTATTGTCTGACAATTCAAAAATTTGACAAACCTATTGTCTGACAACTCAAACATCTGACAAACCTATTGTCTGACAACTCAAACATCTGACAAACCTACTGTCTCACAACTCAAACATCTGACAAACCTACTGTCTGACAACTCAAACATCTGACAAACCTATTGTCTGACAACTCAAACATCTGACAAACCTACTGTCTGACAACTCAAACATCTGACAAACCTATTGTCTGACAACTCAAACATCTGACAAACCTATTGTCTGACAACTCAAACATCCTGACAAACCACAGTTGTCTAACAACTCAAACATTTGACAAACCTATTGTCTGACAACTCAAACATCTGACAAACCTATTGTCTGACAACTCAAACATCTGACAAACCTATTGTCTGACAACTCAAACATCCTGACAAACCACAGTTGTCTAACAACTCAAACATTTGACAAACCTATTGTCTGACAACTCAAACATCCTGACAAACCTATTGTCTGACAACTCAAACATCCTGACAAACCTATTGTCTGACAACTCAAACATCCTGACAAACCTATTGTCTGACAACTCAAACATCCTGACAAACCTATTGTCTGACAACTCAAACATCCTGACAAACCTACTGTCTGACAACTCAAACATCTGACAAACCTATTGTCTGACAACTCAAACATCCTGACAAACCTATTGTCTGACAACTCAAACATCTGACAAACCTATTGTCTGACAACTCAAAAATTTGACAAACCTATTGTCTGACAACTCAAACATCCTGACAAACCTATTGTCTGACAACTCAAACATCCTGACAAACCTATTGTCTGACAACTCAAACATCCTGACAAACCTACTGTCTGACAACTCAAACATCTGACAAACCTATTGTCTGACAACTCAAACATCCTGACAAACCTATTGTCTGACAACTCAAACATCTGACAAACCTATTGTCTGACAACTCAAAAATTTGACAAACCTATTGTCTGACAACTCAAACATCCTGACAAACCTATTGTCTGACAACTCAAACATCTGACAAACCTATTGTCTGACAACTCAAACATCCTGACAAACCACAGTTGTCTAACAACTCAAACATCTGACAAACCTATTGTCTGACAACTCAAACATCCTGACAAACCTATTGTCTGACAACTCAAACATCCTGACAAACCTATTGTCTGACAACTCAAACATCCTGACAAACCTATTGTCTGACAACTCAAACATCCTGACAAACCTATTGTCTGACAACTCAAACATCCTGACAAACCTACTGTCTGACAACTCAAACATCTGACAAACCTATTGTCTGACAACTCAAACATCCTGACAAACCTATTGTCTGACAACTCAAACATCTGACAAACCTATTGTCTGACAATTCAAAAATTTGACAAACCTATTGTCTGACAACTCAAACATCTGACAAACCTATTGTCTGACAACTCAAACATCTGACAAACCTACTGTCTGACAACTCAAACATCTGACAAACCTACTGTCTGACAACTCAAACATCTGACAAACCTATTGTCTGACAACTCAAAAATTTGACAAACCTATTGTCTGACAACTCAAACATCTGACAAACCTATTGTCTGACAACTCAAACATCCTGACAAACCACAGTTGTCTAACAACTCAAACATCTGACAAACCTATTGTCTGACAACTCAAACATCCTGACAAACCTATTGTCTGACAACTCAAACATCCTGACAAACCTATTGTCTGACAACTCAAACATCCTGACAAACCTATTGTCTGACAACTCAAACATCCTGACAAACCTATTGTCTGACAATAACTCGAATATATAGTAAGCCTACCGAGGTTTGAAAACTTAAATACTGACAATACTACTCCATGACAACCTAAACATAGCTGACAAACCAATCGGAATTTCTGCCTAACGACAAACAACCCGAACATCCGACTGAAGAATCTCCTGAATACAAAATCACCTCGGCAAGAAAGTCGCACCAGCAGAAGCAGTCGCAGCTGAGGCAACAACGCTGTTAGGCGATTTCAACAATCGCATCGGGATGTCGGCAAAGCACACGCCGGCTCCGGCCCGCTTCAAATTGATACCGGGCACCGGTTCCCACCGGTTGGCCACCGGGTCGAAGCATTCAACAGTGTCCAGGTAGGCCTCGCCGTCGTGCCCGCCAATCGCGTAGATCTTGCCCCACAGAGCTGCAACGCCAACGCCGCCACGGCAGGTGGTCATGGGCTGCATCCGGGTCCATTTGTCCGCCCGCGGGTCGTAGCGCTCAACCGAGTCAAGCGGCGCGTTGTCATCAAAGCCGCCAAGCACGTAGATGAAGGAGTCCAGAGCCACCGCTCCGGCGCCCGCTCGCTTGAACTCCATCGGCGCGGCCGGCTGCCACATGTTCTTCACCGGGTCGTAGCGCTCGCAGGTGGCGATGGAAGTCAGCGAGTCGTTGCCGCCGAACACGTAGATTTTGTCTTGGAATGCGGTGCCGCCGAGGCCGCCGCGAGGGCTGCCCATTGAGGCAACGTTGGCCCAGCTATCGGTGACGGGGTTGTACCGCTCCACTGTGTAGAAGCAGGCGATGTCGTCAAGGCCGCCCAGGCAGAACAGGCAGTCGCTGAGGGTGGCCACAGCCAGGCCGCGCCGCCTGGTTGCCATGCTGGCGATGCGGCTCCAGCGGTTGGCCAGCGGATCGAACATCTCGCCCGAGGACAGGTGCTCGTGACCGTCGTGACCGCCCACGGCGTAAACGAGGCCTGAGGTTATAAATACAATATATTATAGAATAACCGATAGACAGACAGACAGACACTAAGACAGACAGACAGACAGACAGGCAGAAAGACAGACAGACAGACACTAAGACACTAAGAGAGACACTAAGACAGACACTAAGACAGGCACTAAGACAGACAGACAGACAGACAGGCAGAAAGACAGACAGACAGACACTCAAACAGACGGACAGACAGACAGACAGACAGAAAGACAGACAGACAGACAGACAGACAGACAGACACTAAGATACTAAGACACTAAGAAAGACAGACAGACAGACACTAAGAAATGGGTGTAATAAATAACACTAAGACACTAAGACAGACAGAAACTCAACACTAAGAAAGACACTAGGACAGGCATAAAGACACATGCAGACAAACGGAATATATTGGATATAACAGACTGAATGTAGAGACATAAGCGCAGACACTGGCTACCTAAGCCGATATGTATCGAAAACAGCAAAAATAAGCTTACCATTGGCCGATACGAGTCCGACGTGTCGCCGTTTAGTGTGCATCGGCTCCACGGTGATCCAGCGCTCCTCCAGCAGGTCGTACACCTCGGCATTGCGGTACGGATCGCTCAGGGTGCCCCGGCCGCCAACGCAGAAGATGCTGCCAGCGTAGGTCTTCCTCGGCCGGTAGTGCGGCAGGGCAGAAACCCGCTGCGCCACCGGCCGGTGCTTGGCCCGGTTCAGCTGGAATGCGCAGGCGTCCAGCACCAGGTCTTTGCAGGCCTGCTGGCTGTGCACCAGCGGGTCCGAGTTCACCGAGTCCATCAGGTAGTCCGATGGCAGCTGGGCTAGGCGGACGCAATGAAGCAGGCTGCGAATGATGAGGAATGCATAGGGCTGATTATCATTAACAGTCTCATCATCAGCTGGCATTCCGTTCGGGCACAGGACTGACTGTCTGACTGACTGACTGATTGTCTGACTGACTGACTGACTAACTAACTGACTAACTAACTAACTAACTAACTAACTAACTAACTAACTAACTAACTAACTAACTAACTAACTAACTAACTAAATAAATAACTAACTGACTAACTAACTAACTAAATAAATAACTAACTAACTAACAAACTGACTCACTAACTAACTAACTAACTAGCTAACTAACTAACAAACTGACTCACTAACTGACTAACTAACTAACTAACTAATTAACTAACTAACTAACTAATTAACTAACTGACTCACTAACTAACTAACTAACTAACTGACTAACTAACTAACTAATCAACTAACTAACTAACTAACTAACTAACTAACTGACTGACTCACTAACTAACTAACTAATCAACTAACTAACTAACTAACTAACTAACTAACTAACTAACTAACTAACTAACTAACTAACTGACTGACTAACTAACTAACTAACTAATCAACTAACTAACTAACTAACTAACTAACTAACTAACTAACTAACTAACTAACTAACTGACTAACTAACTAACTAACTAATCAACTAACTAACTAACTAACTAACTAACTGACTGACTCACTAACTAACTAACTAACTAACTAATTAACTAACTAAGTAACTGACTCACTAACTAACTAACTAACTAATTAACTAACTGAATCACTAACTAACTGACTCACTAACTAACTAATCAACTAACTAACTAACTAACTAACTGACTAACTAACCAACCGACATTCAACCAAACTTCATAAGGTGCAACTCACTTGCTGACCAGGGCTCTCCTAACCGGCAGGTCGGCATGCACCCATTTCACAACGCTGTCAAAGACGCGCACTTCGTCGGGCACATTCAACGAATCCGACTTCAAAATGGACTGCAGCATCTCGAATGACAGCGAGTGGAACACCTCGCTATTGACCAGCTGCTGGTAGTTCTGGCACAGGAACCTGTCAATCTCGGCAATCAGGCCAGTTCGGTTGTGCTGCTGGGCGAACATTCGAGCCTCAATGGCGTTGGAGACGTCCAGCTTGTGAGCGATGAAGCGCTCGCAGCAGTGCACCACCTCCTCTAGCTGAAGCAGGCAGGCCGTGTGCATGAGGCACTGGACATTGCCCGGCGTCACAGACAGCTGGCCAGTGTAGAAGAAATCTATCACCTTGGCAACCATCTCCTGGTCCAGGTCGTGCAGGGTCACCGACTCCATTTTCGACTCCTAATGAGGGATAGAGTGGCTGTATTGTACAATATTGACCCACTAGTTCAGATTCTGACCTTACTAGTTCTGATCCTGACCTACTAGTTCTGATTCTGACCTACTAGTTCTGATCCTGACCTACTAGTTCTGATCCTGACCCACTAGTTCTGATCCTGACATACTAGTTCTGATCCTGATCTACTAGTTCTGATCCTGACCTACTAGTTCTGATCCTGACCCACCAGTATTGATCCTGACCTACTAGTTCTGATACTGACCTACTAGTTCTGATCCTGACCTACTAGTTCTGATCCTGACCTACTAGTTCTGATTCTGACCTACTAGTTCTGATCCTGAACCACCTGTTCTGATTCTAATCCACCAGTTCTGATCCTGACCTACCAGTTATGATCCTGACCCACCAGTTCTGATCCTGACCCACCAATTCTAGCACAAGTAAATGAATTATATTAATTTAACTAGCTTAGAATTTCTAGTCTAAAATCAAACAGTTAACATGTGTCACCTGCATAGGCGTGGAGAACATGGCACAGAAGTATGGACTCCAGCAGGCCAGCACAAGCCGGTGACAGGCAATCTCCTTCTGCCCAATCTTCAGTTTCACATCGCACAAAGTCTTGGCTCTGTAGAATTCGTGCAGACACTTGAATCCATTCTCGCCGTGACTAGTAAAAGTACAAGCAGCTTCTGAGGAGTCTGCATCGTACTTGATGGTGAGATCTGGCCTAGCAGAAGCCAGCTGATCTGTTCGGGACAGGTTTGCCATCCAGTTAATACCACTGAATCAGTTTAGATCTGAAGTTTTATGCGATTCTGTACAAGATGGACAAATTGAATTTAGTTTTTTTGTACCAAAAGGCATATCATGGTAAATCCAAATTTGATTGGACTTCCTCAATTTGGGCCCTGGATGCCAAATCAATACTCAGCAAAAACAGTAATATTTTGATAAATTTTTTTAACAAATGAGCTGCAATATTACTACAGGAGTCTATATTTGATGCTTTTCAAAAATTACATTGCTAATTTTGTAGGTTTCTCAGCAAATAATTGATTGCTTTTGCTCTGTCAACCCAATTAAGCTAAAACTTTAGCACTGAACTCATTAGATATAAGCTCAGGTTTGTGTAAATTTTTATAAAAATCAATTGAATTGATGCAGAGATAGTAGGGGTGTCTAAGAACTTTTTGGATGCACTAAGGTAATATAAATTAAAATTGAAATTGTAATTATCATTATACAATATATACACATAACACATGCGCAACCTAGGGATTCACTTATCTATTTCTTAGGCAACATACTAGGGATTGCAATCCTGGGATCCCGAGATCCCAAAATCCTGAGATTGGGCCCAAATCCCAGGATATCCAGTCCTGGGATTTAAGGTCCTGAATCCCAGTACTCATTTTGTCAATATTCTTATATTAAGAAATATTATTATATGAACATAATTGGGCCCACAACAAGTTTATTCTATTGCGCTAATTTTTATTAATTGCCTCACATTGCATGGCACCTTTTTAAACCCTGCATCACAGATTCAAATGTGAAAATTATTCCAATTTAAATTTTGATATATGATTTGCTTCTTTATTACTAATTAGTACTTTTATACTACTTACTTCAATACGTCACAAGATAATGTGCTTTTCATCTCCAAATAAATCATTGTCTCTATAACAACCAAAAACAGAAGCAAAAACGTGTTTAGTGCATATTTTGCCTTAGAATTTCAACCTAGAAGCCTAAAAATCTATATTTTCTGATCCTAGGATTGGCCAAATTCTGGGATTAAATCCTGGGATCTTGGGATTGCAAAAAACTGGGATTTTGCAATCTCTACAACATATACATGTAAGTTACTATATTATTCTATCCAATAGCAACTTATGTGTTTGTTACCAATAGAAATAGCTAGGTAAATACCCTTCCTAGGTTGCATCCAAGCATATTGATTATTGCATATATATACATAATGTCAATAAAATTTATAAGCGTATAAGACCCTAAAAATTATCAAAGACTGGCTAGGCCTAAACTTAATTTTAAAATAAAATTATGGGAAGGAAGCTAGGGCCTATAGAAATCTTTTGTTGGCAAAAACAAAAATTGTCAAAATATTAGTAGTAGCATATTATTTACTAATATCTAATTTGATATTATTTTTATAAGACTAAAAAAATTGATTTTGGAATTGTTTTTATAGACCTATTAAAGGCCTAACTTTTAATGGTCTACTTTAGATGTAGAATATACCTATTCTATTATATATATAATAGCTATTAATCTAATACCATTAAAGTTTAACTAAGATAGTATTATTTCTAAGTATTGGTATCTTATCTTACTAGGCCTATCCATAGAGTAACCAACATCTAAAGACTAAATCATGCTAGCTAGAAATATACCTAGATTGCGCTTATAAAGTTATATTAGGCCCTACTAGGCCTAAGGAAGAGCCAATCTATATTTGACAGACAATGTCTATAATAATACTAATAGCCATTTGTTGCAATAGGGCTTGCTATAAACTTCTTTCTATCCCTCCTGTTCTACTTTAGTAAAAATGAGTCATCATATTCCTATTATTAAAAAATCTAAGCCTGGCTTGTGGCAAAGCCTAATTTGGCCCAAAAGTTAAAGTTTTTACCAAAGCCAATTTTTTTATTGTCTTGACTAGGGCCTATAGGCAGTCTATGGCATGGCACTAGGCCTATACTAGGCCTATAATGCACTAGGCCTAAACGAAATTCAAATTTACATCACACGTAATGTATCTAAATTGGTACTATACTAAGTTTTAGTCTGGCTTGCATTTGCAAACCAAAGTGCTACATTATCGTTGTACAACTGTACAACATATATTGTAGTAGGCTAATAGGCCTCTCTGCCCACCCCATTTGAAAAATGGTTCAAACCCAGATAATGGTGCCCATTCAAGTTCAATCCATCGAATGATCGAATCTTCGGAATTAATACTTTTAGTAGTTAGTAGAATTGAGTCAGGCAAATGAAATAGCCAGTTTGGCTGGTAAGTCTGTTTATTAGCGTCATTCGATAGTTTAGTGTACCGTAAATGAAAATGGTATGGTAAGCATAGGTCCATTAGTAATCTCTATCTATAAAAATGAAAACTGATATTATATAACAGATCTCCCACGAGTCCCAGACTTATTCACCTGCATCATAGAGTAGAGGCTCATTTGTACAGCTGAAGTAGAGCAGACAATTTGACTTGGCGGCAACCGTAATCTAAGAAAAACATTCATAAAAACAAATGCGCCATCCCTTTACGCCAATTACTTAATAGAGACTTACTCTGACCCGATTGGTTTTACAGTCTGTGAATCAAATAACTTTTCGCACTATGTGAGACTGCATGTGCGATCGTGCATATCAAAGACTACTCGAGTAGACTACTTTTGAGTAGCCTTTACGCACAAATCATAGCGAGTTATTTGCGGAAAAGCTTTTTAGACAGTACATGTACGTTGCGCTGCATCCTGAAGCATCAAAATCACATAGGTAAAAACCAATGAGTAATGTAAGTAAAATTGCAGTATTTTAATTTACTAAAGCAAAAAGCCCAGCTGTCGAAAGGAAAGTTAACAATGCGAGTGTCATGGCGCGTGCCCACAAGGCCCAGGCAAAGCTGGAGCATACAATATACGCGAAGAATCCAGCGGGTTACCGCCTCCGCAGTCGACGACAAACGACAGACGATGACGAGAAATGGAGCCTGAAATACATGTACGACCAGCGGTGTGGATGAAAGGCTGCCAACGGCGCTTAGACTAAACCAAGCGCTGCAATAAATGGAGGACTGCAAATAGTGACTATCTGATCGCCTTACAATCTTGAAGGCGGCTATTGCAGTAGATCAGGTGCTTGATTAACGCACGTTCCAGCTCGTTATGTTCGTACATGTATAGTACGTTCTTCCAATTGACTTTGGAAGAACGTACGAAAGACATTGTATGATAGCCTCCACCCCCCCCCCAGTTCTGCTGCGGCGACGCTGCAAATTTTCGCAGACATCATGCAGTAACCTCCGCAGATGCTATAATAAGGTCAAGAAGAGCTTGCGAACAGTACATGTACGCTGTAATCCGGGCACACAGACCTGCTGCCGCTTAAACTAAAACAAAAACTTAAAGTTTGGTTTGGTGCAAAAACCTACACTAATTCTTCTTGGGCTTGAACTCGTCGGAAGTCAGTCACCGTGCGCTCTCAAGATTACCTACTCAAGGACCACTGAAGTCACTTCTTAGTTGTCCTTGTGCCTACTACATCGTACCTTGCATAGCAGAGTGTATGTTTTTAAAAGTCAAATTAAGCCACCCTAGAGGACATGTCAGTTTCTCAAACTTAGCAGATCTTTGTCTCTGTGCCATTCTTAGCAGATCTTCTCAATCTGCTCGGTTCTTGCAGGATCTTTATTTTATGGCAAAATGAAGCGATAAATTTGATAAAATATGCGATTCGAAGCTATAAAAAGATTTCAAAGTACGTTCATGCTATAGTACTTGCGCAGCAACCCAAGAAGAAGATGATCTTCTAGGGCATGCACGAATTATAATAGAAAAAAATGAAGACGAATTAGTAAAACAATCGTACGGATATTGTTCAACATTCGAACTTATAACTGATTTTAAACTACATATGTACTGCACGTATTAGATTTTCAAATTCAGTTTGCTATCAAAAATACTATAGTATAAGCTGTATACGCTCCAGCAACCACAGAATATACAGAATATAATGTATATTCTGTGCCAGCAACTCCTAATAAGTTTATTCTAGAATTTTTCGGACGCTCTATACGACATCCGCGTCGTTAGCTGAGAAGGCCGCGTAGCTGGATGTGCAACTTCTTCGGTTCGATCAGCCACGTGTGTTTCTTCGTAGCTTCTGCTGCAGCACATGACAACGCAAGCAAAAATGGAGATTACAGTTATTACCAGGATGTAGATCAGGCCGACCGTGAGCACAGTAATTAGCACCAGTTCGTCATTAACTAGGTTGTAGCTCCGACCAGTAAGCTTTGTTTGGATTAAGCTTTCACTGTTGGCGCTGTGACTCATTTTCAATTGTAGAAATTTTTATAATTTAAATTTACAAGTAATTGGAACTTTCCGGTTAGGTAAAAAGCGAAATACACACTTAGGATTCGTTTTTAAGCGTCTGTAAAAAATGCCACATCAAGTGACGAGAAATCCTCTCTGATTGATTATGAACGTGTGAGTGTTAGACAGATATTCCTTTCTTTCTACGATTATCATGCAGGGATCTCTGCGATATTTTACCATAGATAGTATTGCATTATGAAATATTACGTGATATATTACGCCAATTGCATGAAGGCTTTCAAGAGACCGCGTTATGCCAATTGCAGTCTAGGTAGAAGCCAAGGATGATACGATAGTAACTCGTACTACCCAGTAGATTGCTGAACTTTTAACCCCGCAAAGCGAACGACCTTTGCCCTACTGTTTGCTGCTATCGCAGGATGAAAATTAAACTGAATCTCTTCCCCAAAATAAGCAGCAATTTTGCTTATTGTTCAGCTGAGCTAAAACGGTCCAGCCTAGTTACCGGAGTCCAAGCTATAGCATTTGGTTAAACAGAGTCTCTTTCTTAAATCGAAGATGCCGTTTTTGTTTTAATCTTTTTATTGTATCTCGTGCTTTTGTCAATCTTGTAGCCTTGTAATAATGAGCACTAAAAACGCCACGAGATGCTCCGCTCTGATGTGGCATACATGTATATCCAAACAAAGCGACACTGGACCGACCGCCCCACTTTGCGCCGCTGTGACATCCACTATCGCCTCCTCGGCCAGTCTGTTTGTCACCAGAATTCGTCACCGGCACAGGGGCATCTTAAGGAGGCGGCCAGTACAAAATTCCTGAACAAGTTGTGCTTCTCTTCACTGATCTTGCAGTACAGGCGCACTTAATTGTGGGACCGTCACGTCACCTTGACCATATCAGAGCCTCTCGTCGTCGAGGACTATTTCGAAGCTCGCGTTGATTTGCTTCCATGGTTCCAGCTGTCGGTGAAAATTGACTAAAAGCAGAAGCCTAATATGTTTCATCCAGCTTGGTTTTTCACTGTATAGGAATCGTGACTTCGAGACTTTTAAAATGTAACTGACAAGATAAACATATCAACGAGGTGGCGCAGGTGGCTGTGCCGATGGCGCTGACGCTCGAGGACATCCGCAAGAGCTCTGCCAGCGACCCAGTCATCCGGGTGGCGATAGCGGCGACGCAAGGCGGCCGGTGGGATCACTCCAACGCAGAGATACGTTCGCTCCACGCGCTGCGAGAGGAGCTGTCTGTGGCGGACGGGGTCCTCCTTCGGCACCAGTGAATCGTCGTGCCAGCTGAGCTGCGGCAGCAGATGCTCGAACTGGCACACCAAGGGCAACAGTGCTCGCAGAAGACGATCGCGAGGCTCGCCACAAAGGTCTGGTGGCCGAGAATGGCAACTTAATAGGAGGAGTTCGTCAGTCGATGCCGCAGCTGCGCCGCACACACCACCGTCCGGGCCACGCCTCTGCGGGCGCCTGGCTGTCGATCGGCGCCGATTTCGTGGGACCGCTACTCGAAGTTCCCGGTGGTGCAGCTCATGCAGACGACGACGGCTGAGGCATTGATTCTCCGCCTACGAGAGATGTTCGCTTGCTTCGGGATCCTGCAGGAGCTCGTGACAGACAATGGACCGCCCTTCTCGTCCAAGGATTCGGCCGGTTCCTGGCGAGCTACGCGATCAAGCATTGCCTCATCACGCCCTACTACCTAGCGGCCAACGGCATGAAGGAGCGGCTGAACCGCTCCATCAACAAAGTCGTGCGCGCAGCCATCGAGGAGCGGCGAGACTGGAGGGCTGCTCTGGACGAGTGGCTGCTGGCCTACAGGAACACGCCGCACACGGCTACCGGGCGCGCACCAGCCGAGCTGCTAATGGGCCGGCGGCCAAATGACGTCATTCCCGCCGCCCGGCCCTCCAAGCGAGTCCGCATCGACGAGCAGCGGCTAAGAGACGCGGACGCCGGCGCCAAGGCGGCGATGAAGCAGCACGCGGACGCAAAAAGGCGACCACGGCGGCACAACGTCCAGGTCGGCGACTCGGTGCTACGACGGCGGGTCGGTGCCAGCAAGACGCAGACGCCGTTCTAGAACGCTGCCTGGGCGGTCCAGCGGGTGGCCGGCAACTCGCTGCTGCTACGCCGGGATGGCACAACCCGCTGGCGGCAGCCCCGACTTGGTCGACGCCATCGCCCAGCCGCAAACCGCTGCACTAAGAGCTCCAGGCGAGGCCAACCGAGACCCACCCGTCTCCCTGCTGGCGCTGCGCCCGCACCCCGCGCTGCTCGGAGCGGCGTGAAAATCTACAAGGACTGAATTTTTTATCCAGTGACTGAAATTAACTGACTCTTGTTATGTCTTCTGCTCCGACTTGGAGCTGCTACATTTAAGTAAGAAGGCAATGGCCTTAAGCGGTTCGAGCAATCGTATTGCTCCGGTTGATATAAACTCCTCTTGGGATTCATGTTGTAACTACTTTATTATAAAATAATAGGTTGTGCCCTAGACAACAAAACATTGGGCTGGGGGCACACTCTGTGTCTTCTCTGTTAATATACGGGACAACATTCCCCCTTTTGTCAATAAAAAGTTGGTTGCATTGTCAGTCATCCGGAATTATTCACTGTATTGCAACCGATCCGGTTTTCTCAATTTGCTTCGATCCCTCAGTAACCTTGTGCCCACGCCTTCTGCTCCAGGGTCAGCGTCATCCTGGTCTGTGTCCGCTGCCTGAGCTTCTCCTCGGCTTGGCACGTCTTGGACCGGTTGAGTTGATTCACTCTCTCGCCGCTCTTTCTCGGTGGTAGTTTTGTCGCTCTAAACCCTCCTAGGATCCTTCAGAATAGGCGGTAGATGATGAGCCTCCGGCTTGTTCTGTCCAGGTAATTCTGCACTGACAATTTGGTCGACGTGTCGCTTCCAGACTTGTCCGTTAACCAACAATCTATAGGACAGCGGTCCTGTGCGGGCGATCACCTTGGCAGAAATCCACCTATTCTCTCGCTCCATTCTGAAGTCCAACGTCAGAACTGAGTCTCCTTGAAATCCTCGAATAGTTGATCCTCTCTCTACTTGTCGTTCAGTGACATCCGTCTGCTTGTTCAACACTCTTGAGTAAGCATCCGGCTTGAGAAAATCCAACCGTGTCCTGCGACTGTAGCATAACATCATCTCTGCTGGTGTTCTACCGGTTGTTGAATGAGGTGTGCTGCGGTAGCGGAACGAGAAAGTTCTGCATGCTCAAGATTGGATCACCGTGAGTCTTAATTCCTGCTTTGATAGCAGAATTTGCTATTTGCACCATTCTTTCACTAAGTCCGTTGGTACGCGGATGTCCAACAGCTGTCAAAATCTGTCGGATGTTATTCCGCTCTAAGAAAGTACGGAACTCAGCTGAGAAGAATTGGCTACCATTGTCACTCGACACTTGCTGTGGGATGCCAAATCGTGCGAACGTTTCTCGTAGACATTCTATCGTCCTGTTGGTAGTTGCGTGCTTCATGGGAAGGATCTCAATCCATTTACTTGTTGCATCGACTATAACAAGCCAGTAGTATCCATGGAATGGTCCCATGTAGTGCAGTTGAATTCGAGTCCAAGGCCTTTCTGGCCAGACAAGAGGCTGAACTGGTGCTTGTGCAGGCAAATCCCTTTGCAGCTGACAGCCGTCACAACTATGGACTAGGGCTTCTATAGCCTTGTCGATTCCTGGGAACCATACATGCAGTCTAGCTATGGATTTCATTGCAACAATTCCTGGATGTCCATCGTAAAGCAGTTCTAACACAATCTGTTGTAAGCTACTTGGAATAATGACTCGTACTCCCCAAAACAGCACACCTTGCTCAATGCAAAACTCGTTCCGCTTCCTGAAGAACTGTTCCAGCTCTTGCTCACAGGTCTCTGGCCAACCATTTTGACAGTATCGAACAACTCTCTGAAGCTGTGAATCTTTCTGTGTCTCGGTTCGTATTGTTTCTGCATTCACTGGTAGCATTTCTAGCCTGACCTCCAAGACACGATCAACCTTGCTGATATTACCAGGTACTGGGAGACGTGAAAGTGCGTCAGCATTAGAATGATCCTCTGTTCTTCTGAATTTGATGGTATACTGATGGGCAGAAAGCAACACGGCCCAGCGCTGAAGTCGGGTTGCTGCTATGCTCGGAATGTCCTTCTTGTCTCCAAAAAAGGTCAGTAGGAGTTTATGGTCAGTCACCAGTATAAAATGATGTCCAAAAAGATGATGGTGAAATCTTTTAACTCCGAAGACGATGGCCAGCGCTTCTTTCTCTAGTTGAGAGTAGTTGATCTCAGGTTTTGTTAGAGTCCTCGAAGCAAACGCTACAGGCCTTTCCTCGCCATTCGGCATCAAATGTGAGATGACACACCCGATTCCATATTTAGAGGAATCCGTTTGCAACACAAGCTGCTTCTTAGGATCAAAATGAGCCAGAACACGCTCAGAAGTTAGAGTTGACTTCACTTTCTCGAATGCTGCCGAACACGCCTCACTCCAATGAAACTCTGCGTCTTTGTGCAACAGTCTGTTGAGAGGTACCAGTATTGACGATAGGTTTGGAATAAACTTTCCATAATAGCTGATCATTCCTATCAAGGAACAAACCTCTGACACGTTAGTTGGTGTTGGAGCTTCATGAAATGCCTGAACTTTCTCTTTCGAGGGATGGATTACCGATTCGTCGATAACGTAGCCTAAAAATTCAATTCAGTTTAGACGAAATTCACACTTTTTCCTATTCAAATGCACACCGTGAGCTAAAAGACGTTTTAATACAGCTTCCAGCCTTTGTCATGGTCTTCCAAACAACTGCCGGGTACAAGAATGTCGTCTATATAGACAACTACTTCCAAGCCTTGTAAACTTTTCTCCATCGCTTCTTGAAATTGCGCAGGAGCTGATGCCAGACCCATTGTTAGTCGCTCGTATTGGAACCAATCCAAATGTGTGTTAATTGTAGCAAACTTTTTGCACGAATCCTCCAGTTTCAGTTGTAAAAACGCTTGCGAAATATCCAATTTTGAGAAGACTCTTCACCATTCAGAGTTGCGAAAATTTCTTCCGGTCTCGGCAGAGGGTACTTGTCAACCTCCAATTGGGGATTAACGGTTCTCTTAAAATCAACGCAAATCCTTACGGATTTTCCATCGCGCTTCAAAACTGGGACAATCGGAGATGCAAAGTCTGATGCGCTCACTTTACTGATTATGCCTTGAGCTTCCAAATTCGCCAGCTCCTCTTCAATGAGGCCTTTGATCGCAAATGGCACCGGTCGACTCTTGCAAAACTTTGGAATGTAGTTTTCTTTCAACAGTATTCTGGCCTTTAACCCTTTGATAGTGCCAGGTTTTTCAGCAAACACTTGATCATACTTCTTCATAAACCGCTCGATAGGTGGAACCAACGTTGTTGTTTCCACATGGGCAAACTTGCTCCAGTCAAGTTTCAACGAAGAGAGCCAGTCTCGACCTAGAAGATTCACTCTGTCTCCCTTCACAACAAGCGCAGTCAGTTGATACTGTCTTTCCTGATAGTTAGTTACGGTAACAGCAGCTTCGCCCAGAACTGGTATGAGATGATCTGTGTAGCTTGACAGTCTAACATTAGATTTAGACCAGCTTAAGCCAATTTTCTTGCCAGTACTTTCGGCCGAGTGGCAGCCGGGGTTGGCGCAGCACAGGTTGGCCGGGCAAGTCGCTGATGTTGGCGAATTTCTTGTACACCCCCGCCAGCTTACCGGAGCGCGGGGCGGCCCGCGGCAGGCCGTCCAGCCGGAGCAGCTGCGGGGTCGGCAAAGCGCAGGCGTCGACGCCATCGCCAGCGATGCCGGCAGCGGAATTTGCCGGCACTTCGACTGTGGTTTCCATGGGAACCACTATGATTGTTGCCGTTGCTAGGGCAACTGTCAGAGCCAGCAGAGGTCTATTAGATAATAAGGACGGCATCGGACAATCGATATGCCTGAATGACTGGCTGCGGATGTATTCGGGTTTTGTGCATTCAAATTTGATCTCGGTTTGTTTTACTGTGTTATCATATAATCCAGTTTCCAACAGTCTGTCAGTGGGATCAAAGTGCACTCTCATTGTATTGCTATTTACTCATAACTATCCAAAACCTTAGACATATGATTGAAGGAATGCATCTGACCCTTGTGCTGCAAACCCACAATATAATTCCATGCACAGAAACATTAATCTGCAGTTTGTTGTGATGATTCATGGAAGCCAACCCCCGAGGCACAGAGAGCATGTGCATGCCTCACAATTAGAAAGTGTGTGCTTGCATACAGTATTGGCACACTTGGATGTGCCAAGCAGTCAGTGGAATGGGCAGAATGGCCTTACTACTAGGTTGCAGGAAAAATTTGCCAATAGTGCTATGTTAGGACTACTCAAAGCATTCCACTAAATGATGATCACTTAAAACTCGTGTGCACATTTTATTGGAGGCCTGTGCATGGCCAACAGGGGCTGGACGACGCAACACTCTCAACTCGTTCTGCTGATTTTTGTTGTAAAATGCATTCTCAATTCATGTAGGAAGTTTTCTGTTTTTTTTCAGCACAAATTCGCAATATCCCACCTTAGGACTTTCGAATTATGCTGGGTGCACCAACCAAATCCGCAAAACAGCGATCCTATTTTTAATGGTTAAATTGTAACTGTGGCAAACCTTTGATAAGACCCGATAGGTAATCTAATTAAGCATGATTATCATAAATTTGAGCCATTTCGTTTTGCACAACTTTCGGCAAAACTGGTCCAGAGATAATCTCCCCGAGTATTGGGAAAAAGTTTGGCCTCTTTTCTTGTGTGTGGCTTGTGTGCACTAGTATCACTTTTCATCGACTCTTTAGTTTCGTGTACTTCATGCAGTGTACACCGCCCTTCTGTGTACATTGGCGTCTCGATATTATATATTGGCTTGATTACCCAGACTCTGGGTGTAAGAGTTTTCGTACCTAGAAACGACTTGGCATTATCATAATATGGCGTCGCAATTCTAAACTACCCATCCAGTCTGGCAAGCATGGAAGGATTGAGGCCGCCAGAGCCCATGGCTTTTGACACCAATAGGGCGGACAACTGGAGAAGGTGGATCAAATCGTTCGATTTTTATATGAAAGCTACGAAGAGAACTGAAGAAAACAACGATGTGAAGATCGCCATTCTGCTAACCTGTGGTATATGCGCATATAAAGTATATTTCATTTCACACACATTGGCCATAGACACTGCCCCTGTTAACCCTGCGTTCTAAAGCTAATATAAGGAGAGCAAATATAAAGAAAATGAAGGTCAACATCGGCATGGCAAGAGCCCGCTACCAAGCTTGAGATTACTAACCATAATTCACCTGGACTTCGAGTTGGTAACGGAAGTCGGATGTAACATTGGCGACGAGGATTCTTTAGAAGAAGACAAAACGACCGCGCCAAATACTGCTTCGAAAATCAGCACATCTGATCCGGCACGGCCTGAAAGGTGGACTGTATACGAGGAGCGTCTGGAACAATACTTCATCGCTAAATCCATCACCAAAGAGGAGATTAAGCGAGCCGAGCTCATCACAGTAATTGGTGAAGACTGCTATACGTTGCTCAGAGACTTACTGTCTCCAGACTCCCCGAAGGACAAATCCTACGATGATTTAATTGAAAAGTTACGAACGCATTTCACCCCAACGCCGAAAAGAATCGTCGAGAGATACAACTTTCATCACCGAAGCCAGCAGGAAGGCGAATCCATTGCAGAGTACGTCGCGCAGCTACGGAAGTTGGCGGCGACCTGTTCGTTTGGAGGCTTTTTGTCGGAGGCGATCAGAGACAGACTGGTTTGTGGACTACGAAGCAAGCTGACACAGCAAAGGCTGCTGCAGGAGGACGATGTTTCGCTGGACGACGCAGTTAAAATCTCGACAGCAATCGAAATCGCAGAGAAGGGTGCAATGCAGATCCACACTGGAAGAGACATTGTCGGCCTGGCTCAGGCCAATGCGGTACATGGAAGATCATCTGCTAAGGGATCGGGACCGACGAATCCGGCCAGTTCAGACGACCGGTGCTACAGGTGCCTCTCTTCTGGGCACTGGGCGAGAAGCTGTCCCAAAAGATCGCATGTCTGCAGTCGATGCAATGAACCAGGTCATATTGAGAAGGCGTGCAGGACGAAGCAGAAGCAGTTCAGCGGAAACCAACCGCCGCACAGCAAGAAGAAGTTCGAACCCAAGCAGAGCTACAAAGGTAGGAAAATAAAGCATCTGAGCGCAAATGGAAGCCCCGGCAGTAGTGAGGAGTCGTACGATTTCTCTGACGTCAAGAACGTCGCTGTCAATTCAAATTACGAGGCTAAGCGAATGAGCGCACAGAAGGCTCGGTTCAAGCCTTTCACAGAGACACTGCAAGTCAACGGGTCTCCGATTAAATTCGAAGTGGACACCGGCGCCGAGCGCACTATTGTAAACAAATCGACAGCGGAACTGATCCGAGTTAAACCGCGCGGCACGACCTTGGTCCTCACATCTTATTCTAACGAACAGATTCCCCTACTTGGAGAGGCTGTGGTTCAGGTTGTAATTGGCGACATTGCGACGGAGCTGCAGGTCGTCACTGACGGCACAAAGCAGAACCTGCTAGGTCGCGATTGGATAACGCAGCTTGATCCCCTGGCCCGGAAATACGCAGGAGAAGCGTCAGCAGTGGGAATTCTTTCCCTCGATGCTGATCACGAGCTTAAGACGATTCTAGAAGAAAATTCGGAATTATTCTCAGATGGTCTTGGGAAGATAAAACATTATACAGCCAGACTGCACCTCAAGGAGAACACAACTCCAAAGTTTTGTAAAGCACGACCGGTACCATTTGCTCTTAAGCCCGCCATCGAGCAGGAACTCAAAAGCCTAGAGAATCAGGACATTATCCGGAAGATGAAGACGTCTGACTATGCAAGTCCAATCGTCCCTGTGCTGAAGAAAGATGGAAAATCGATACGAATCTGTGCAGACGATAAGCGAACCATAAACCCTGCCCTCGAGGTGGACATTTATCCGCTAGGCAAGCCGGACGAACTGTTTACTCGACTCAGCGGAGGCAAATTCTTTGCGAAACTGGACATATCTCAGGCCTTTCTTCAGCTGGAGCTACAGGAGGAGTGCCGCAAGTACACCACTATCAACACCCTGACAAACTATATCTCAAATGCACTAAACTAACCAGTTGCTAGGGGGGGGGGTCGGCTCTGCCCTTGCAGGGGTGGCGGAGTGGGGATTTGAACGCCCTGTTTGCGTTGGATGCAGCCTCCCCTTTTCCAAGCCTCTGCCCTCACAGTAAATTCAGTCCCTCCCCATCAACGGTGCATTCTTCTGTTCATCTCCAGGAAGGGCCTCTCCAGCTGTTTTCAGCTTGTCTCCCGGCCGGTCTGATTTCGTCCCGTTGCCAGAGAGTGCGCGGCCGTTGTTGATCGGCTGTTTTTTCCGCGGGCCTGCCCTCCGACCCGGCTCTGGTCGGTGTGCAAAATAAACGAGTTGTTTCACCGGAAACCTGATGAAAATAAACTTGAACCAGCAGCAGTGTTTCGCAGGGCACTGGCTAATTCTGTGCTGCAGACAGAGCCATGGACAACAGCCATAAGTTGAATGCTTAACATCGGTGGGAATTCAGTACCGTGTATTTTCTCTATCAGTATCGAGCGCTTCATCTGACGGATTCCTTTTGCGTTACAAAAAATATTTCAGTTCGGAAAAATTTTCGAATTTTCAAAGTTGTTTAAAAACTGCTTGGGCGCTCGATTTTGCAAGTGTAAGCGGCAGAAATCTTCTGTGCCATCATGCTGGTGCTGCTACAGAAGCAGCATCTCGATCTCCATCAGCGAGTAGTAGAAGCCGAAGTTATACTTCCAAATGACTCCCTCTGCATAAGCACCTCCAATGGCAGCAGATGCGTCTTTGTACTCTCCGTTCGGGTGGGTGTCGAAACAGCTGGTGAACCACCAGGCACCTTTATGACTTGTTGCGCAGTTGCCAGTTTTTATGTCGTGATCCGCGTCCTTCGCGCTGAACTGCATGCCGTTGTTAACAGACAGGCTGTCGCCGATGCCGGCGCTGCCGGAGAAGCCGGACACGCTCAGCCGGTAGTTGTCCGACTCGGGACCCACGGAGAAGCTGGAGTACTCAGCCCAGTGCTCAGAGTCGTTCCACGCCTTCATCAGGATCCTCAGCTTCCGAGGACCAGAAGCAGTGAGAGCGTGGAGAGAGTTCAGGCCTGGGAAGATGCGGACGTCATGGCGGTGTTTGTCATTGAAGTCCGAGTTGGAAAAGGAAGCGAATGGAGCAGATCTGGGATGCACTCACCGATCCAGTAATTTCCGTCGGGTCCCTCGCCGAACTCGCTCTGGTACTGAGTCCAGTTGCGGTAAAAGTCCACTGAGCCGGACACCCTGTGCTGCATGGTGGTCCAGCAGTCACTGCCGGCTGTCTGCAAGGTGACACAACAGGTGTGTCAGCTTTTATGCTCTGTGTAAAAGCGTGGCTGTGATGCTGACACATCTAACTGAGTGACTCACCCACACTCGCTGAGCTCCCTTGTTCGCATTGCGGCACTTCCTGCAGTGGCTCAGGCCCAGCCGAAATCTGAACTGAGCACAAAGGCCGGAGCTGGCGTTGAACGCCGCCAGCTGCACTGCGGAGTCTCTGCTGGCATGCACGGTGCATTCAAAGTCGTTTCGGACAGGCACCGACCTCACGGCCTCGTAGTCGGAGAGGCTCTCGCGATTCGACCTCCACGGTCGTCCGGAGGAGGCGGTGGCTTCGGTCACGTAATTCGGGACTGCAGCGAGCAGCAGCAACAGCAGAGCGACTTGGCGAGCGGGTTTGAGCTGCATTTTCTCTGAATTTAAAGTAGTGGGTGAAAGCCGTCACTTCACTGCGGATTTCACTTGCTGCTTTTTAGTAAAAAGTTTTTTGGGAGGGAGACAGCGGATGGAGAGGTGCTCAACACTCACCAGCTAAGCTTACTCTGCTGTGATATCTCCGATTTTGAAAAATTCAGTTTGCAGTCGCACAGCAGGCAGACTCTGAAAGCCCAATATAAAATCCCTGAGGCGGAATCATGTTTTTGCTTGCCATGGCAACCAGGCAGCTCTAACTTTCCACAGGGGCTGTCCCTGAAAGAGGCAGTGGGGATGGCCCTGAAGCTGACTGCAGCTCATTAATTTCTGGGTCAGAAGGCGCTGGCAGCTCCGCTCACAGCCCCACCTCCCTCCCTGCCGCACTGCGCATGCGGCCTGTGGAGCGCCGGCCAGGGACATCTTCCCTATTTTCACCACCGGGCTCGTCCGTGATGCTGGTAGTCATTTACTTTATTGGGGCTAGAATTTATAAAATGTTGAATAATTTTGCAGTGAAGCGAGGTTGGAGGCTGCGGCATCAGAACTGGAGTGATAGGCGGCAATGCAGAACGATAGGAGAGAAGAATGCACTGCTGTGGGCCTAGCTGCGGTGCGGCACGTGGGAAAGAGCTGGTGAGCATGATGTCCAGCGATTCCCCGGGGTTATCAGCGAGTCGGCCATCCGGTCTTTTAATGACTGAGAGGTTTGACATTTTGTCGAGGGTGAGAGCCTTAACCACGCGTGAAGTAGGGCGGGTGCCTTCTAACTCCGCGCAGTATTGGCGCCACTTGTCGGACTTGGTTTTCCTGGTTTCACACTGAAAGTCGCGAATCGCGTCCTGATAGGCGGCCAGGTCAGCTGGGTCCTTGCTCTTGCGAGCTTTCCGTTGGAGGCACTTTGCCTTGGGCCGGAGGGATCCGAGCGCCGGGTGCCACCAGGGGCGGATTTTTTGCTTTTGTAGGCTTTAAGAGGACAGGAAGCTTCATGAGCTGTCAGGACGGTCTTGCTGAGCAAGTCAGCAAGGTCATCCACTTCCTGACAGGTGGTTGGAGCGACGGTAGTCAGCTGATCTGTCTGGCATTTCAGGGTTTCCGCGAAAGCCGTCCAGTCAGTGTTCCGAACGTTCCTTTTCCACAGGATGTTAGGTTTGGGGCCAGAGGATTGCAATCAAAAGCGAACGAAACGATGGTCAGACAGAGACTCCTCTTCGTCCCACACCTCCCAGTCCTTGACCAGAGGAGCCAGACCGTGGGAGACGAGGGTCACGTCGAAGGCCTCCGTCCATCGTCCGTTGTCAAAGGTGGGAGTTCCACCTGTATTGCAAAACTCAGTATTGGTGGTGCAGATGGAAGCCAGGAGTTCCTCGCCTCTGCTGTTGGACGTGTTACTGCCCCAGTGTGTGTGGTGCGCGTTAATGTCGCGCGCTACCAGCAGCTGGAACCTGCGGTCAGAGCAGTAGTCCACGAGGGAGGTGAGGTTAGGTGAAACCACGGGACCGTCGCCAGGAATGTAAATCGAGGCGATAATGATCGTGCAGTTGGCGATGATGTGATTGGATTGAATAACACAGAGGTCTCTGTCAGAGGTCCTGTCTGTGCCTGTTAAGGAAATCAAGTCAAGTCAAATCAAGTCTAATAAATCTGAGGGTTAGACTCTAACAAAAAACAGGTAAATGACCCTGTGGCTAAATTATTGCTTATATATTAAATTAAATCGATCTTCTCACTCCAACTCTCTGACTCATCAACGCCTAACGCACATCAACCCCACCCCAACATACTCTGAGACGGGGACCGCCAAGTGTACACTGGCGACGCTACACATAGCAGAGGGTCGGTACGCAGGCACTCCAAATCCAACACACTCCCCCTAACGATGCTTCATCATTACTTAAAGGTTGATACGAGTATTCGAAGAGCGAAAATATTACGCAAACGAACGGCAGCAAATCGTCAACAGTTTGAATGCGAATTCAGCAACGAAGAAGCACGTAAGTGAGGAACAAAGGGAAAACGAAACTCAAAAAAAAATCCAATCAGCGCCAAGGAGCTCAAAAGGTAAGATTGAAAGTGAGTGAAAATTACTGCGAACTAAAACTAAACAGGAACTCGAAACAACGATTAGAACAGTCATTGAAAGTCAGTTACTAAAGTTCATTCGGTCACAGCTTCCAGCCAAATCAGGTTCTCCACCGGTCGGCGAATCAAGCATCTCCTGGGACCGCGGCCAGGTCTGGGCGCGACTCGAACCGTAGCAGATCTCACCGCCCCGTCTTGGCCAGAATGCACCGACTCGATGACACCGGTACACCAGGTGAGCCTCGGCTGCCCGGCTTCACCTTTCACCAGGATGATGTCGCCGGCCGTCGCTTCTCGAGTTACGCCATGCTTGGGACTTAGATTATGTTCTCGCAGGCTGGTCAGATACTGTCGCTCCCAGCAGTCCCAGAAGGCTTGCAGTCTGGCGCGCATTCGCCTCAGCAGTGTTGGCAACGGCAGCAGGAGCTCGAGCGTACCGCTAGAAGTTGGTCTCTGCACTTCTCGCAGCCAGCGCTCTTCAGCTTCAAGGACTTCTGCTGCAGCCAGTGGTCTCACTCGCTCCTCCCCCGCTGCAGAAGTTCTAGCTTGCAGGTTTCTGACGAAGCGTAGGACATAGGCTGTCACCCGAATCAGCTTGGTCCAGGATGAGAAGTTCGTGTCATTGAGAACTTCCTGTAGACTGATGTTAGGACCGGCTTCAGTTAGCAGAACAACTGGACGGTTCGCCTGTGTCTTCTGCTCCTCAGCAACTGCCGCTGTCGGTAAGCTGAGAAAGGATTGGTCGGGCCAATCGTCAGGAGGTCGTGCCAGCCAGTCTGGACCGTGCCACCAGCTGTTGTCTGCCTGCAACTTGCTCGCTGATGTTCCTCGAGATGCAACGTCCGCCGGATTCTCCTCGCCTGGGACATGTCTCCAGGCATCCTCTGGCACCAGGCGGCGGATCTCCGTCACCCGATTATGAACAAAGAGCTTCCAGGGTCTGTGCTGCCGGATCCAGTAGAGCGTGTCGGCACTGTCTGTCCAGCAAAACACCTGGCGAACCTGAGAATACTGACTCATGGATGATGTCAACAGTCTGACGAGTATCAAGGCAACCAGGAGTTCGAGCCGAGGAATTGAAAGAACCGACAGTGGAGCCACTCTCGCCTTGGCGGCCACCAGGTTGCAGCTGACGGAACCATCGGTGTACTGCACTCGCAGGTGTACAGTAAAACGCCGCATAGCATTTGACTGATGCATCACAGAACCCATGCAGCTGTATCTCCTCGACCTCCTTCGTCGCCGAAAGCACCAACCTTGGAACTTGAAATCGACCTGCCAGCATCTCCTGCAACCACTTCAGCCACTGCTGCTTAATCGGCTCCTTTAGCGGGCAGTCCCAAGCGATCTTTTCAACGCACAGTTTCTGGAACATCGATTTCGGCAACGTAAGCAGTGGAACCAGAAAGCCCAGAGGATCGTAGACACGGGCCAGCAGCTGTAGCACGACACGCTTGGATGGCTCGCATTGAGCAAATCTTCTGGCGGAGAAAACTGCAGCACGAACACGTCCGATCCTGTCTCCCATCGCAGCCCGAGGACTTTTGACGATACGCCATCTTCGCTGTCAACACATTCTTGCTGTTGGACTGCCAGTGTCGCAGATTCATTCCAGCCTGTTGGAATATGTGCCGGGATTTCTGGATGAGATCGAGGGCCTACTGTTCATCCACGCACCCAGAGATCAGGTTGTCCACATAGATTTCTTTGGACACCTCATCCACGAACTCTGCATTCTGGCCTCGGTGAGATGCCAAGTGGTGTTGAATGACAGTCTCCAGGACGGCAGGTGAGCAGGTGAGTCCGAACACCAGAGCAGCGTAGCGCAGAACAACGAGAGGTGAATCAGCTTAACTGGGATCCCATGGCCAGAGGAATCGTAGAGCATCGCGGTCGTCTTCTGCAATTCGGATCTGCAAAAAAGCCTTCTCAATATCGGCAGTCAAGGCGATCGGATGAAGTCGAAATGCCTGAAGCAGTCGCGGAATCTCGGCCAACGAACAGGTTCCTGTTTCCAGACAGTCATTTAGCGATGGACTGCACTGATATAGCTTGGCACTCGCGTCGAAAACCACTCGAACTTTGGTTGATTCAGCGTCAGGACGGATTACGGCTCGGTGGGGTAGGTAGTGGATGAGATCGCTGGTCCCATCTGGAGCTTCTTCGACTACGCCAGCTTCCTTCTGGCCGGTCGGAATGCGGTGATACTCCTGAAGTAGCGCAGGCTCCCGACGCAGCCTCGTCAGATTGGTCTTTAGTCTCTTGAACGCTACCTCGAAGTTTTCGGGCAATCTTAATTCCTTTTTGGGAATCTTCCACGGCAGCTGAACTGAGTAGCGACCCTCTTGGAACTGGGCATTCAGAGTCAGTGGACGCTGATCAGGCTCGGCTGCACTTCTGATGCCGAGACCTTCTAAAGTCCAGAACGCCTCGATGGTGCTGCTGTCCAGACCTTTCTCCGCTCCTTGAGCACAGCAGAGAAGAACCTGCTCTGACCTGGTCTCTAGCTCACTTGCGGCGATCCCATCTGACAGTGACCCGCACAGCAACCAACCGAGCTGACTGGCTACGGCAACTAGACCAGAGCCGACCTCTGAGCGAATCACTTGACCTGTGACGAGGTCGTAGAATTTGTCGGCTCCGATGAGGATACTGATCTCGGGATTCTGTTCACCACCGATGTCCCAGTCTGCCATATCGAGGTGTTGAAAGTGCTTCATGCACAAGCTGCTGACAACTGGCTGATGAGAGCAGATGTAAGGCACTGTGTTGGCGAGCACTGTGAACTGGGCGGTGCTGTCAGATTTCCGAAGCTTGAACTCGACCATCGCAGTCTGCAGCACCTTGGCCTCTGTGCCACCGAATATTGTCACCTCCATCGTCTCTCTGCCCATGACCTGGAGCCCCATCTTCTCAGCCAAGCTGGTCAATATGAACGAACGCTTGCTTGCAGAGTCAAAGAGAATTCGCACCGGAGTCTCCCGATTGTTAACAGTCGAAATCAGTACAGCTCCCGCTGTTGGAAGGATCACTGTTTTCCCTTTTGTCACCATAGCCAAGGTCTTCACTTCTTGGCTCTTCACATTCTGTGCAGCAGCCTGCTCGGACTTCTTCCGGTCTTCTCCCACCTTTCCAAGTGTAGAGCCGGGTGCCTTCGGTCCATCCTTACCCTGCAGCTTCTCCATGCGTGTGCTACAGAGACTTGGGTGATGCTTCATCGGGCAGAATTCACATTGCTTCTTGTGGTAGCAGGTCTTGACGCTGTGTCCCTTGCAGAGACAGCTGAAAAAACGCCTATGCTCCTTCAAAAACTGGAGTCGTGCCGCAACATCTACCAGGCGAGTGCACTTCTCTGGAGCATGTTCAGTTTCGCAGAAGGGACAAGCCGTGCTGACCTTTTTTTACCTTCGTGTGAAGCGCAGCCACTGTGCCGCCATCCCTTGTCTGTTTCTCACCAGCAGTCTTGGACGCTCCATTGGAACCGGACGTCTGCCCTCCAGCTCCAACGGCCGCCTCCTCCCGGACTAAAATCTCCATTTCCAAGACCTGCAGAAACTCCGTCACAGAATCTAAGCCATTGCCATCCCTCATCTGCGACAAGCTGCTACCAAAGGAATAACCGACGGAAGCAATCCGAGCAGTTCTCAGCATCCCGAGACGAACGACTTCTGGCAGCTTCGCCAGCAAGTTGGGCAGCAACATGGACTCGTAAGATTCGACACTCACCCGAGATTCGTCAGACTGCGGACATTTCCATTGACTTGGTCGTAGAAATTCCTCAGCTGCTGTGCCGACGAACTGGAGCAGGTCAGCGCCGAGAACTTTGACAGGTGCTCGCGCACGGCTCCGTTGCGGGATCCAAATCGTCGTTGCAGGTTGTCGATGGCGATATGGTAGTTGTCCTTCGTGATGTTGAGACCAGCGATCGAGTTTCGGGCTTCCCCAGACAGACACGACTGCAGGTAGCTGAATTTGTCGACGACACTCAGGCTCGGGTTGTCATGGATACTGGAGTTGAAGCGGTCCCAGAATTCCGTCCACTGGGTCCGATCGCCACTGAATGACGGTGGCGGCAGTTTTGGCAACCTGATGGCAGTCTGAGTCCTTGTCGTTGAAGAATTCTCTTCCGAAGACTTGGACGAAGTCGTCGTCTGTATGGCTGCAGCAGGTTTGTTGCCTGCGGCGTGCCGGTCCGCGCGGTCTGAAGCTCCTGGAGCCGTCTGGTGAGGTTTGAGATCAATTTGCCAGCCAGCAGGTCGTACTCCATTGTCGTCTCTGCTTCAGCCTGCACGTCCTTCTCGTCAACCTCCGCGGCGAGCCCTTCATCTGCTGCTTGGAGCTGCTGCTTCTTGAACCGTAGAGCCTCTAGAACGCTGTCGATTTAATCTTCAGCAGCATCTGTTTTGAGCAGGTCTTCGGCTTTCTGTGCCAGTCTGGTGACCGTCGCTCGTAACACGCCTCTTTTCCTGGAGTCCATGCTGTTGTTGATAAATCGCTGAGTCACTGTAGCACTCTTGCGCTCACGGCTTGATTTTACTGTGATTTTGGTTCGGGCGCCATGTTAAAGAAATAATCAAGTCTAATAAATCTGAGAGTTAGACTCTAACAAAAAACAGGTAAATGAGCCCTGTGGCTATTGCTTATATATTAAATTAAATCGATCTTCTCACTCCAACTCTCTGACTCATCAATGCCTCATGCACATCAACCCCACCCCAACACACTCTGAGACGGGGACCGCCAAGTGTACACTGGCGACGCTACACATAGCAGAGGGTCGGTACGCAGGCACTCCAAATCCGACACAGTGCCAAGCTTTGAGATGGGTAGATACTAAAATGGCTGTTCTGGGGTTTTGAGGGTCCTGAAAACAGTCAAAACCTAGCAGGAATATTCGGAATCTTACTTTTCTTCATCCAGGGCTCCAGAAGTAGGATGATGCCCGGTTTTGCGAAGTTGGCCACCTGCATCAGGTTGGTCGAGGCCGCGATGCAGTGGTGCAGGTTCAGCTGCAGGATGTCCACTCCCGGAATTCCACGGGTGGTCCGTACAGCTTCCTGCTTGCTCAGGGCGAGTTGTACAAGAGAGCTGCCTCTTCCGCCTCGCCGATGGCTCCAGGCTCCAGCTCCATGGGCTCCTCCCGGATAGTTTCCAGGTTCGAGGGCGGGGCTGCCATAGGGGCGGCATTCGCATTCTCGGCCCGGTTTTCTGAGTGGGCCGCAGTGGTGATACTGGGCTGGGGGTTGCTGCGGTTTTGAGCCTTGGCGGTGTCCAGCAGCTGCTTCGCGCGCTGAGTTAGACCAGAGAGGATAGTGTTCCGGGCGGGTTTCCGGCCCTCTTCACGTCCGCCTGTTGCTGCAGCTTTCGCGGCTTTCCCCTTAACGGGGTCCACGTCCTCGGAGGGGTCGTGGCGACCGGGAGCTTCTTTTCCTGGGCGTTTCCGCCCGGCAGAGCCCCCGACTGCCCGCTTACGCTTCTCCGGGGGCGGTGGACGGGTGGCGTCAGACTCAAAGCTAAAGAACTGAATCTGCATCAGCCCAACAGAGATAAGGGACATGTCCGGATAGCGGAGCATCCAGCTATCCGACAGTCCGAGGATTGCCGTGAAACCGTCTCCGCCCAGCTTGGAGATGGTTCCATGAACCACGACGCCATTTGCCGGCAGGGCCGGATTGGTTGCCAGCAGCAGGCGGCGCAGCTCGTCGGCGTTGGTGATGGCGCTGCGAGCCGGAATCCAGGTAACCCGGGCTTTCAGCGTCTCAAGGAGCTGCTGCCCAGACTGGCTGTCGGCGGGCTGGATTTGGAGGGCCTGGTCTTCGACATTCGTCTTCAGGACTTGAATGACGGTGCCGCTCAAGGCCATCCTGACCAGGTAGGAGTCCAACTTCGGCTTAGTGGTATGGCCAGCGTGGAATAGTGTGGAATAATGGCCGCAAAGGTGTGGAATAATGACTGCGCGCTGAGTGAAAGTATAAGTACAATGCACTTGTATAGTATGCAACTGAGTTGCTTTAACAGAGCTTTAGCAGAGCGCGTAAGCTTTCTGCATACGGCCAAAAATGCATATTTCATCCTTGGTTTTCAATTGTATAGGAATCGTGACTTCGAGACTCTTAAAATTTTACTGACAAGATAACCGTAGCTAGCATTTGTTTATATTTTTATTAATTCTTGGCTAAGATGACGAATCATATCAGTAAAACACTCCAACAAAAGTACATTGCTTGAATATTGTTCGAAGATCGAGCGATTTTAAAATGTGACAAAAATTTAAAAGTCCTACAAATCTGCAATGCGTCTCGATCCTATAGTATTTTGACTTTCGATACAGACTTCCAACTGTCAAATATATAAAAGTAAAAATTGCATCGATGTTGTAAGCCACCACAGGCTCCTACCATATTAGTGAATATTTGGATACTGTGGTATCCAACCCTTCTTTTGCCTAGCTTTCTTCAAAAAGTACGCAGTTTTCCATGCAAAAAGGCAATTGGACCACTTCAAAGATCGTGTAATTTTGGGGGGGGACAATTTCCTAAAAAGAATATACACACCGCGGAGAAAGGAAAAATTCATTTTTTTCATCACAAAATCAATGATTGCATTTGATCTGGGGCAACAATTTCATTTCAAATATACTGGGCTTATGAAATTAAAAGAAAAAAAGTATAAAAATGAAACTTTCGCTACCCAACTACGAGTATATAAAATAGCTACAACAGCGTAACATACTGTACATGCTAAATTAATGAATAGCAATCTTTACTGCCCCAAAATTGACCTAAAATGACACTATCATTGAGTTTTACGTCCTGTTATACTATAATTTGTGTCCTTGAGCAAGACACTTAACTCTGCATTGCTTCAGTTCACCCAGCTGTAAAATGGGTCCCAGCATTAGCTGGGGTAATTCAGGGTGTGTGTGGCGACCCCCCAGTCCTTGGACTCAGCCGTACGCAGCCTTCAGATGCGCCGCGCAATAGCTGCACGGCTGAGCTGTCGGTTGCGCATCTGGCCTAATTGGGGCAGATGTAATCAATTATTATTATTATTATTGTTATTATTATTAATATTATTCTACAGTTGTCCTTGATAAGTGGTTCAGAAAGTAAATGACTGTCAAGTATTCACAAAGAAAATCTTAAGAAATTGTTATCAGCCGTCAAATTCTTATTAGCTTCAACTTCTTCAACTTCCTCAACACGTCGATCCTTGAAGTTCTTGTTGATCTTCGAGTCTCAACAACTTCTCTCGAACTTCCTGGATCTTTTTAATGTCTTGGGCCTCTATGGCAATGTGTCTCTCGTTTCTGATAATCTCCAGCTCTTTCAGACAAAATTTTAGGTGCTCGTAACAGTCGCTGTAGTGAGCCAGAGTGCACAGTTCTTCCAAGTCAGGGTCTTCTTGAAGCTCCTTGAACCATCTTTCAACTAGAGCTTCTTTAAGATCATTGAGCAGCTCAGCTTGGAGACTCCAGCTCAAGCAGCGGAAGTTCACGTACAGGTGGGAGGAGCGAGGCTGCGACAGCCTGGCTGTGAACAGACTTTGCGTGAACTCAGGCAGGTAGGACAGGCTCGGCTGGGTATCACAAGCGAAGCAGAACCTCCACGCCCAATCCAGGTTCATGGGAATGCCTGCCCAGTTGATATAGTTTTTCTCCAAGAGGCGCATCCTTTCTATTTCAGTTGGCCTCCAGCTTCTCTTAATGCAATGATCTGTCAGCTGCATCGCAATTTCCTTTGCTCTGGCAAACTGATCGAATTTCCAATGCGCCATGATGGCCAAGCATTTCGATGCGCACCTGCAGCACTCTAGCTGACTAAGCCAATCGAGCTTGCGCATCACTGCATGTCGGTTACCGCAGTCTGACATCAACTCAGCCAGGCACAGGTGCACGGTACTGTACGCTCCTGACAGTAGCGTGAAGTTTTGAGCCTCTGATGGACAGCCGTCAAAGATTTCAGCATGCGTGCACTCACGCAGTTGTCTCAAGGGCAACAAGCAAAACGGATGAAAGTAAAAGTTTCGTGACTGAAGTGGCCTTAAAAGTGTTCGAATTTGCCCAATCACATCGCTTAGGTCGTTTCTGAGCTCGCACAGGCGGCCTCGAATCCTAGCCTTAGTGTCCTGGAAGTCCCCACCGACTCCTGCGTTTTTAAAATAGAGACCCGCAGCGTCGGGCATAAAAAAATGCGGCATACACTCATCGGATGATTCCCGAGAGTTAATGAAGTCCAGCATCATTCCGATGGACTCCCTCAGTAGGCAGATCAAGTTCACGAATTCCCATTTGGAGGCATTGTGCATTCCATGCTTCTCAAGCATGAAGAAGAGCAAAGTTTTAGCATGGTAAGTTTTGAGTCCCGGTGTAGCCAGAGTGTGCGGCAAGTATCTTTTGAAGATAAATTTAATGATGACGAAGAGCTGTCCCTGGACTGTATTGAGGTTCCTCATGATTTGCTTCTCGTGGAAGCTGAAGCTCACTCTGAGCTCGTTGAACTCATTCGGACGGGTAGCTCTAACTAGATGGACGTTCGGCAAGAGTTGGTTCGGTGCTGGCAGAAGCACTCGAATTCGCTCTTCGAAGTAGACGCTGCAACACTGCACTGCATGACATGCGTCCTGAGCGGGCCGCGCACCGCTTGCAGGTGCTGATACTGCTGGCTGACAGCCTGATAGAGTTATTTAACGGTATATATTTAAACATTGAAAATCTTATTCTCAATTATACTCGTATCAATAATAACTAACATTATTTTTGGTATTTACCTGCTCCAGAATCGACAAGTGCATGACCTTGGACAACATTCAAAGGTCTGCTGTCCATTCGTGACCGATTACACTTGCATCCACCCTCCAAATGGAAGACTGGCTCCTCAACCAAGAAAGTCCAATCAATGTCCGAGTCGGCAGCTGTCTTGCCATTCACTTGGGCCAAACTGTTGGCCCAGCCCTCCGCAAAGCTGCCAGTGATGTTGCAACCATTTACTGATAAACCTCGAGCCACGCCGTCGAGCAACTCAGCCAGGCACTGCTGCAGTACCGCTCTTTCCCGTGTGAATCCTGCCAGACGAAGCAGCTGGTGGAGAGATTCGCTAAGCTGCCTGTCTCTCTCTGCATTGGGGATCCTGAAAAGAAAATTTTGAACTGCAATAACTTTGAGCTGGCTGGGAGCATAATCAGGGATTCCTATAAGACTAGCAGATTTTGCGAGCGTGCCAAATGACTTTCCGTTCCCTTACGTAATCCTGTTGTTTAACTGAAGTGTTAAAGAATTGTATCTGTAGTGTGTGCTCAAGCGTATTCAATGGCATGGAAATTCCAGGCTCTGTGTATTCTTCTGTGGCTTGCATTAGCTCTGCCAAGCCACAAATGAAATCAGGCACGCGTGTATCTATGCATTGGCTATGTACGTGAAGTTACCAGTTATACTATTTGTTGTTCTTCTTAGGGTGTGCCCTGATTTATTTTGCTTAATGTCGATTTTGTAATTCTATAATACAGTTGTAGAAAGAACTCACTTGGCGCTTTCTTTATTCTTTCCAAGAAATATTATTAGCTGCGGATTCTGATCGGCAAGCTGCTTGCACGTTCGTCCTCTGCCGTCGCAATGATTGATGTCAGCTCCCCAGCTGATCAGAGCTTTCACCGCCCTCACGTGGCCCTCCTCGCATGCCCGGGACAAGGCTGTCCTGCCCTGCCTGTCTCGGAGGTGTACCGATGCACGGGCATTTAAAAGCAGCTGGATAAGCTCGTGATGACCATTTTCAGATGCCAGCATAAGAGCGGTGGCTTTAGACGCGTCCTGCTGATTGACCAACTCGCTGCTGAAATACTCTGAGTTAATTACTGCGCGCGCCAGAGCGACGTAGTCGTAGGTTAGAGCAAGAAAGAGCAGCTGAATGATCTGAGTGGCCTGCATGCCAGCCAGGGTGCGACTTAACCACGAGTTGTCGCCGGAAATCGCCTCATTCGACAGCATGCCAAGCAAAGGCGAGTTCTCGGCCAGCCAGTGAGGGGGGATCCCAGCTGCTTCGGCCCCATCGGAGCCGTTCGGTTCCGCTCTCGAAGAATTTGATTGAATTGTTTTCAAGATGTGACGCAACATTTCCGGTTTGGCTGTACTTGCCTGTGCCGCAGTCATCCAGAACTGATCGCGCAGCCAGGCATCCGGGATCTTTTCAGCGATGCTAAAAATTTGACTCCCTTCGTTCACCGCTGATTCAGCTATTCGCCTGCATATAATTATTTTGTATGGCTCAGATGCAACCTGCAATAACTTTGTGGCAACTTTCCATTTACCTCGATAAATGGCGGTGTTAGCGAGCTTGATGGAGAGCTGGTCTCTCTTATCCTTGTCCTCGATTAGTTCAACAAAGCGTACTGCATCGTTTAGTTTCATTTCGTCTGCAGTTTCATAGCGCTTTGCGCAATACTCGTCTCTTCGAATGCCATCAGTAACCGCCCGCAAACACAGAATTTCGGCTTCCAAATAAATTCGGCTTCGGCTTTCGGCTTCCATTGCCTCCGCCTCCATTGCTGCATCAAAGCAGCATTCATTTTTAAGCACTTCGCTGGAAATTTGCTTAACCAGGAAGTCAAACAAAGCCAGTCGATTCCAAGCTGCAGCGTGCATTGCGGCATTTCTGCAGGACTCATCTTTGAGCTCCTGGCAGGTAATTTTTCCAACGAGGAACTCCACTACTTCGTAATGACCGTGTATCGCCGCAGTTTGAATAGACTTCTTCAAGCATTCAGGCGTCAGATCTTCTGTTGCCACGTGCTGCAGCAGAAATCTCACTGTATCGATATTTCCTGATTGTGAAGCAGACTCCACAGCCTTCATGCTGCATTGGCTTCTAAGGAATTCGTTCTGCATAGCTTTCACCAGGCTCTTTACAGTCTCCCATTGATAGAATTTAGCAGCGAGATCGATAACGCGGCTGCAACACTGGTCTCTTGTCACGGGCTTGGTGATTTTATTTATTTTGGAAATAGCGTTACAAAAGTTTTCTCTTTTAGCTGCCAACTCGGCAGCAGCTTTGAGGTCTTCGTCAGAATCAAGGTTTTGATAGGCTGCGCCTTGAACTAAGGAGGTTATTTCCGCGCATTTTTCATGAAAGTCAGCAGCGGTCTTGTCCAGTGAAAAAATCGTAAACAAAGAATTCTTCACTTGAACCTGATCGAAGCCTTCATTGACGGCACAGTCCACGTAGGTACGACAGTACTGATGTTTCGTAGCTTCATCGGAAATGCTCCCGATTAGAAACTCGGCAACTGCAAAATGCCCTTTTCTGATGGACGGCTCCACCGAGGTCTTGCAGCACCGCTCCTTCAGGTCAGGATCGGATATTTGCGGCATTAGATACTTGACGACTGCTAAGTGGTTGTAAATTGACGCAAAACAAACGGCTGATGCGCAGCCTTCATCCCTGACGCATTCGCTAAGTCTGCGTTCTACTAGGAGAGTCGTCGACTCCAGCTGACCGTACATGGCTGCGTATTGTAGCGCCATCAAGCAGCATTCGTCTCTACTGTCTTCCAACGCAAAGTTCTCGATGGCAGTGAGAAACTCTAGAGAGCCTATGTCGCCGTGTTTTGCAGCGTGTTTTGCGGTTAAGATGCAGCACCGGTCACGATGTGCGTCAGAAATTGTCCTCACGATAAATTTGCAGACTTCCATGTGACCCCCACTTGCAGCTGCTTCAGCGGCCTCGATGCAACCAGAATCTCTCAGGTCTTTGTTTATAATCTGAGGCAAAAGGAACTCAACCGCTTCAATTTTGCCTGCCCTTGCCGCGGCCTTCGTCGCCTGTACCTGGCTGCGATCTCTGAGTGATTCATCCGATATGGCTGTCGAGAATTCTCTAACTTCTGTCATTGCATTGAGTTCTGCAGCACTCAGAACAATCTTCGAGTACACTATTTCTTTCAGTGTTACATCTGATATTGTCTGCACTAGGAAGTTTACCAGTGACCAATCAGTTTGTTCTGAGACATGTACTTGTACTTGCTCAATGACCCGCGCACAGCACCTATCCTTGCTTCTCTGATCAGAAATTGTCCTAACGAGGCAAATCACAACTCCCGGATGTCTCAGCAGCTCTGCTTTTGTACTCAACTGATTGAAGCACCAACTGTTCCGCGAACTTGGATCATCAACGCTTTGCAAAAGATAAGCCACAACGTCCAGGTGCCCATTGTTGGCCGCCGATTCTGCCGCCGCCAAGACAATCAAGTTGCGTTGGCGACTTGCTGCTGGCAATGCGGCAAGCTGCCGCCGGAGTTGCCGAAGGTTTCCAGCAGCAGCCGCACGATGCATGCTTTGATTAAACTTATTTTAAGATTTTAGGGAAATTTAATCATTTGCTTGTGGTTTTATAACGCTAAGGCAGCCATCTTACGATGCTAATTTTCCAAGCAATGCTCGTGTGCAAGCCTCAGGAAAGATGGTTCGCTTGTCTCTATTGTCGAGTGGAAAAACTCTTAAAAAGAAAGAGAAGCGACGATAGTCTTTGCTTTGCTTTAACAATTGTGCACATCTTACGAGCTATCTGAAGTTCGAACGCGTGGCCAATTCTGGATGGATTGTGCGGTACGTTCAGAAAAGTATGCAACAAAAAAACTAAATTTTTGAGGGAGTGATGGGGGCAACATGACAGCTGCTCTCTTTACCTTTGATGTACGCGGTGTGAGAGAGAGATTTGAATCGTAAAAAAATTACCCACATAAGCCCGAAAAAATGGCGCCATAAAAAAAGATCAGCAAAAAAAAGAAATTTCTGTGCACTCTACGAAGTTGCATATGAGAATTAAAAGGACGTGAGTGTGTACAGTGAAAGGGGGTGTCAACTTAAGCGCTAGAATGGAGCCAAGCAAGGCTCCAGACCAAACCGACTGGAATCGATAACTGGTCGGACCAGGTGACTAGAATCGCCAAGACATCTCATCCCGGTCCCTTCCTTGGGGTCCCAGGGGATAAAGGGGATAAAATGGGGATCTCATGTCAACTTAAAGGTCCAGAATGGAGCCCAAAGCAAGAAAGGAAGCAAGGAGTTTTTGGAAAGAAAACTTGCAGCAACTATTTTGTTTTTTAATTAAGATGTACCGATTGGTCGTCGTGACGCCAGCGCGTCGCCACCGGGGACAGGCCCAGTAATTTAAGCCCTGCACCCCACCCTTTGTGACCCGATGTGGAAATCAGTAATTTTGTTTCAGGGCACCAAAATGAGTTCATGTGGCGCCAAAATGAGTGTCTGTGGCGCCAAAATGAATGCCTGTCTGTGGCACCAAAGTGAGTGCCTGCAGCGCCAAAATGAGCAGCCAACACCAATTCTCAAAATAATGTACTTAACTTTTTGAGTCTTGGTTTTGACTTTTGAGTTGAGTCATGTACATTTACAATTAAAATTCTTGGCTTTGTCCCCTTACCATAAAATCCATGCCGACGCCTCTGTCGTGACGTACATGAATAGAAGACGAGCCAAACACCAAGGGGCGATTATCCGATTATTATAAGGGGGACGCAAAGGGCGTTATCTCTCAATATCATAAATACACATCGATCCCAGACAGTCCTAGATCCCAGATAGAACATTTGATTTAATGATGTCGCAATTTCGCAAAAGGCTAGTCCAGCTGGTTAACACGCTGGTTTACTCAATCTAATTAAATCACATTAAACAACGGAAAAACGAATTCAAAAAGTTTAAACAAAATATAAAACACACGCAAAAATCTTCTTAACAGTTAGCTTTGTTTAGAATAAAACTTATTTTATTTTTGAAGCAATGTAAGATAATTTTATAGCGTCTAATAACTACACTTTAGTTGTAGTGAGTATTTTAACTTTGATGTTTACTGTTTTTAAGATGATCGATCGATCACGTTCGATCGTTCTCTGAGCCTCTTCACGGCAATCGATTCCAGAACCAGAATCGGTTCGGATTTCCAAGAAAAAAAGCTGTTATAACTATTTAAATTTGTTGAATGTTTGACTGCCTTAACAGCCTCACTTTGCACAATTTTTCACTTTCTTCTTGGCTAGGCCTATTGCGGCAGTATTGCCATTCGATAATCACAATTTTAAAGCACTAATATCCCTCTAGTTTACGAGACAAAAAGTTATACTTTACAAATTGGTTCTGGTTTTAGAACCAGAACAAGCAATATGAAGAGCCTCTAAGAGTCTCGAGTTCAAATTATTCATCTAGCCTACTTCTATAGTTTTATGGCTTAAATGCCTAAGCTAAGTGATATTTATTAGTGCCTTACGACCATTTTGCTCTTATTAAAATGGATTTTTTCGTACTAATATGGCTGCATGGTATAATTGTATATAATAGGTCTATGCAAAAACTAGGTATTTTGTCTTGAAGAGTAGTATTGTAGTAGTAGTAGTAGTAGGCCTAGTTGTAGGCATAGCTGCAAAGACATTTGTATTATCAGTTTGTTTACTGTGCTTTCAAGCAATACTGATTAACTAGCAAGATAGAATCAGGCTTAGCATGGTTATTATATACATATACTATATAGACATTCTAGGAAAAAACACAAATCAATACAATATAAAAATAAACAGTAGCATAGCTAGGATTTCGAAAGGGGGATAACTTTTAGGGACAAAATTGTAGACTAATAAAATAGTTCTTTTGTAATTTTTCTAGTTAAAATGCATTTAAAAAGTAGAAGCCTACCAAAACCATGTTTATTAGAATAAAGGCAATTGTTATTTGTCCAGTGACCGGACAAATAGCAATGTGGTTATTTGTCCGGTTACTGGATCCTGACCATGTTTTCCTATTTATCTGGTTAATACTAGACAAATAGACATTTTGTTTTTTGTCCAGTTAAATTGATAATGCTAAAATATCTAGTTTATAAAAATCACAAGGGTAAATATTCCTAGACTTCAAAGACTTCTTACTCGTGTCTTGATTATTATATTGTTATACTAGTATGTGTCTTATACACCAAATTATGCCGAATTGAATATACTGCTTTGTTTACACTCAAGTAATACAAAAAAATATTAATCAGTATACGAGAAAAGGTCTTAAAAGTCTAGAATATTCATCACAAAACAAATAAGATATTTGTGTTAGCAATTTAATCGGACAAATAGCAAAAAGGCTATTTGTCCAGTCACCAGACAAATAACAACTGCCTAGAATAAAAAACTTTGTTAAGCCTATGGTATTTTAGGAACTAGGGATTCATGGAAATATTGTTTAAAACATTTTAATAGTAATTTAAAAGTGAAATCGGCCATTTTTTTCAAAAAATATTTTTGTTTTTTATAAATCATCAAAATGAAAGGATAGGCCCTTATATCCCCATATTAGCTAGTTGTTAAAATAGAAGATCTTGGTTTCATTGTTTTTAATTTCATATTTTATGTTTTATGTTATTTTATGTTTAATTTATATTTCATTTTATTATACATAGTAGACTGCTAGGTGCTGCAATACAATCTGGCAACAGTAAAGGTAGGCATTATCACAATTGACAATTGTCAATGTCATGTCTTCTTGTGCCTAAAAACCAATATATTACTTACAATGATACAGCTTAGCTCATTATTTTTTCTGTACACTAAGCTAGCAACAATGTATTGTGTTAAGGAATTTACCATATAGCTAGGCCATTTGACAAAAAAGTTGACAAGTTTACTAGCACCCAAGAGTATGACCAACTCTTGGCTAGTCTTAATGCAGAATAGAAATTTCCATCGTATATTTATCTTTCAGCACTATAGTTGCATTATGCTTAATTCATAATTGTATATGCCTATTTATGAATTAGTAGATCTAAATTTGGATTGGTGCAGATTTCATTGATTTTATAGTCTACTAGTCTATTTTTTGAATAGCCTTCTGCCATGTTTTAAGTTTCCACTAAAACTAGCTAACCATAGGCCTATATATATGCATATGCCTAACACCGTAGCTGACATGGCCAAAAGGTCAATTAGGCCAGGTGGCAAGAGGTCTTGCAAAGATAAATTGCAAAAACATTAACCCAAAAATGGAAACATAATACTAATTAGATGATACAATATTTAGCCTAAATAATATAATCATTTAACATTATTACTTTTGTCATTTACCAAAAATTATATTTAGGTTTCTTTTATAGGAAAGGATAAGTCATATTTTAGTCAAAAAGTAAGTTGCATGGCTGATATAAATCAGGGAGTTGCATATATAAGTAACCAATGGTCAAGCAGGGACTTGATACTAATGTCAATGAATCATAGGCCTATATAATAATACATATATGCACTTCTTGAATTTTCATATAAATAGAAGTATTGTCATTTTTGCTCATTCTACGAATGTGATGGTTGTAGGTTTTAGGATATAATGCTAAATCTCTACCTATAAAAATAAAAACTCAATGTGTGTCTGTCTGTGGACAATTTTGTTTGCTATGGACTCCCAAACTGCTCAACCAAATTACACCAAATTTTGTACCCACCCTAAACTCACTATGGAGAATGTCTTAGGCTACCTTTGAATTTCCTAAATTTGAGTCTTCCTACCTAAAAGTACAAAAAAACTGCTCAAAATGCACAATTTTTTTCACTAAACCCTCCATAGCGCTGCTCTACTTCTACCAATTCCCTTCAAATTTGACACAGACAATCTTCAACTATTTAGGCACAATCATGTAAAATTTCGAGTCTCAAAGTTAATCCTGAGCAGTGCTGTGCACTTTTAAAGTTAGGCTGTTTTTTCAGTGTAGCAAAAACCCCAACCTCCGTCCACCTGCCTCTCCTGATCCCAATCTGGGCCCAAAATGTGTAAAATGGGTTTCAAAATTGACTAACTTTCGGCTGCTATAAGTTTGCTCCACATAAAGCAATTGATTTTAAACTTGACACAATTCTTCATTGACTCATTTTTTATTTAAATGTAAAGTCTCAAATCTGTAACTCAACTGAAAAAGAAACTGTAAGCATGTGAAGTTTGTCTGCTTTTTTTGTTGTTTGTGCCACTCACTCACTTATTCCCCCAGAGCCAGACCAAGGGTCAGGCGATAGGGCTGAATGTACATGGCAATGTATAGTGTTTTGGAATAGCTTTGTTTATGGCCTTCTCTACACCCCCGTGGAGAGGCTATGTTTAGCCATCCATAATAGTTTAGTGAGAAATTCTAACTACTGTCCTCTATATAGGCAAACTCTGCAGCAGTTTTACAGTGGATGGCAAATCAAGGTAATCCAGCATGGTTTGTAAAAGCAAAATATTTATTAAAAGGCAATGTGATCTATACAACGCTACTAAATTAGTCACCATGGAAATTTAAGGTTTCTTTTAAGGTACTTTAAAATTTAAATGGCCAAAGAAATGCATATTTCCTTGGTTGTTAGACTGATGCAGACTGCAGTGGAGCTGAAGATATACAAATTCTTTTCAGGGCTTGTAAATTGGCAAGAAAGATGACATGATCAAAGCATGAGAACACCCATGAGAGTGCTACATCCCACAAACTGGCTTTCCAAGCAGGAATGGGCAAACTTTTACCTTAAAGGCCAGAAAAGAATCCAGCTTATGGCTAAGGGGCAGTTGAGAGTGGAGAGAAGAAGAAATAGACTATTCAAAAAGAGAGGAGAGGTGAGAGAGGGAATAAGAGAAAAGATAAAATATAATAGGAGAGATGAAGGAGTGAGGACAATGAAAGGAGTGAGGAGAGAGTAGAAGAGCAAGTAGAGGAGCTAGTAGAGAGGAGAAAGTAAAGAGTAGAGAAAGGAAAGGAGAAAGGAGAAAAGAGAAAGGAAAGTGAGGAGACAAAAGAGTTGAAAGAAAAGAATACAGAGGACAGAATGAGAGAACATATAAGACAGTAAAGATAACAGATGAAAGAGAGGGGATGAGCTGAGAGCAAAGACAAAAATGAACAGACAAGAGATGGGAGAGTAGAGAGAACAGAAAAGAGATAAGAGAGAAGAGATTACAGAGACGAAAGGAGAGACAAAGGGACAGAAGTAAGTGAGGTGAGAGAAATGAAAATTAAGAGATAAAAAAGAAGAGAAAGGAGAGATCATAGAGCAAATAAAGACAAAAAAGTAGAGAAGTGAAGGGAAAGATGAGAGAAGAGTGGGAGGAGAGAAAAGAGAAAAGAAGAGAAAAGAGATAAGATAAGAAAGATGAAAAAGAAGAGAAATGAGGGAAGATACGAGAGAAGAGGGGAGAGAGGAGAGAGGAAAAACCCATTGGATTTAGAGTTTTTAAAGTAGGCATGAAAGGTGGAAAGTTTTGCACCTTCTGCCTCACTTTCACCTCTTTTATGCCTATTTTGTGCCACTTGTGCACCTTTTGTTTACCTGAGTGCCTCTGCAGGGTCAGAAGGTGAATTTAAGGCACAAACTAGGCGGTAGGGGCACAGGTGTCGTAGGGGATTTAGGTGCATTAAAGGTGCACAGTGTGCATTGAGGCACAAAAGGTGAACAAAGTAGGAATTGGAGGCATTGGGGGAGTGAAAGGTGAATAAAAGGTGCGCTGCAGTAGAGGTGCATAAAAAGTGTACAGTGTGCACTGGAGGCACGAAAGGTGAATAAAAGGTGCACAGTGGGCACTTTAAGCGTAGAGGCAATGCAAGGGGCATTTAAGTTTCAACTGGCAAAGTTCTTTGCTACCTTTTCTCACTATTCGAAATTTTTCCTCATTAATGCAAACCTTTTCATCACTTTTCAGTAAGGCTTGAGTTTTGAGTTTCAGTTTATCAGTATAGGAAATGTTTAGTTTTGTGGTTTGTCAGGATCAGGAAGGGGATAGCAGCGATTAGTAAAGGTGTAAATAAAGCTTTTCTATGTTCAATTGGTGCGTGCAATATACGAGTATGTAACTCTCATTTAATTTTTTGTTACAAATTATTAATGCGTTAATTTGTGCATAGGCATGAATGGTGAGTTAGGTGCACAGAAGAGGCACTTTAGGGGTCTATTTTGAGCATGTTTTGGAAATGCACCTGTATACATATTTACGCCGCACATGTACACTTTATGCACCTCTGATTCACCTTTCGTGCACTTTCTGCGCCCCTTCAGAACCTTTCCTGCACCTGCTGTGCCTCACTTGTGAGCCTGCTGTTCACCTTTTGCGCACTTCCAGTGCCCCTTACGCACCTTTACTGCCCCTACTGCCGCAAACAATCAAAATTGAGAATTCACCTACTGCCTGACCACTTCACCAATTTTACACCTTTCATGCCTCTTTTCAAAAATATTGGTGACATTTAGGCATAAAAGGTGCACTCAGGTGCATTTCCAAAACATGCACAAAATAGGCCACCAGGGTGCCTCTTTTGTGCACCTCGCTCACCTTTTGTGCCTCTGCAGGTGCATAACTTTTTCAACGGGAAAGAGAAGAGAGGAAAGGAGAGACGAGAGACAAGAGAGAAGAGAGGAAACAGAATAGAAGATAGAAGTTTCAAAAGATCCAAGGGACATAGGGAGAGTCAGAGGCCAGAGTTTGCTAATACGTGTTTTAGAGTCCAACAAACATTAATTGCCTATTTAAAGTAAAAAGCACCCCAGCCAACAATATCAATGTTTGCCTCAAATCCTAATTTTATGCCAATGTACTCCATTTTGTTTACCTCTATCCTACTAACTATTAACAAGCTTTTGTTTGAGTGTGACTTCAGATAGTAGAATACATGCAAAAAATAGTTCTGGGGATAGGAATTCCATGGGTTCAAAATCCACGGGTTTCAACAGCTTGTTGTAATATGAAAAAAGGTCATTAACATTAGTTTTTTATCCTAAAATAACAAGTCTGCATTGTAGTTTAAAAAAATTTTTTAGAACTGTAGTTTTATTTGAAAGCAATTGGGACACAGTGTGAGTGTGATGGTTGTAGCCATAGAAACATGCCTATATGGAGACAAAAAATGCTTTTGAATTCCTGTGAATTTTGGTTGCCTAATCATCTAGTGGTTTTTTTTCTAAAAAATAATGTATATACCTACTGTAAAACACAAAGAATGGGATGATTTGCTTGTTTGGAATTTTTTTATTCAACTTGTTTAACTGTGACAGTTGTAACCTTTGATGTTAGTAATCAGTGAAGTCTATGTAATTGGAATGCAACCACATGGTCCACACTGACTGTCTCTATATATTATGGCAATAACCCACATGGAGCTGAAGCCTATGGCTATCTGTAAGCTATCTTTATTTCAATCTGCTCATTTGCATATTTCTTGAGTGTTGCTGACTGTTTATTGCATCAAGTCATAGCACATTGCAGGTCTTACAATAGACAATGGACTGTATCACAATGATACAGGTGGAGGACCCACAACTCTATGTTTTTGAATTTCACAAACTTCGAATTTTTGGTAAACAACAGGAGTAGTTTAGGCTATATTATCAAGGCTGAATGCCTCGTCATCTAATTAGTACTACGTGCAGATTGCTTGCTTTTTTCAGGTGAGCATTTTTGCAATGTACCTTGGCTGAGCCACTTGCCTGCCAGTCAGATCTTTCAGCTTGCCCAGGTGTTGCACATGTATAATATCTCTCAAGTCCTTTCAATAGTTTTTTAGTTTAGACTACTATTGAATAAAACAGAATTCATTGTTTAAAAAATCTGTAATTTCTTATTCTATATATAGGATAGATATGTATTAGATTTTTAGCATATGATATACTTTGTGAGATTATGAAAGGGTATGAATAGAGTATGATAAAAATAAACTAGGTTATATTTTGTATAATTGTGTGTATTATGACATATGAACTTTGATTTTGGAATTTTGAATTTTGATCCTAGATGCCAAAAGAGCATTTCATAAAGCTTTATTTCATGGTGGAAAGTGAGTAGGCTTCAGTTTTTTATTATTGATTAAATATTATATAAATTTCTATACTATAGCATGAATCTCTTTTAAGCATATTAAACAGTAAGAGTTGGTAGCAAATTTTTAAATCATTAATGTTAAAAGATTTTCTTTAATAGTCTAAGCTAAATAAAGTTTTATTTTAATCTTTAGATTTTAGAAAAAAGTTGATACTCAAGTCTAATAACTAAGGACCACAAAATAGTGGCTATGAGGGATTAAAGATTAAATATTTTAGCACTAAACTAAAGGAGACATACCATCAATAGAAAACCTAAAGTTTAAGATTGGAATATATTAGGAGCACAGATAAATGAGCATAGAATTTAGCAACTCTTATTATAAAAAATCAGCATTATTTTACCTCACCTCACTACTTGCTTTCGTTAGTAGGATAATCACAATTTTTGCTTTCTTTGCTAGTGTTTTTTAGTTATATTATATCAATTATTTAGTTGGTGAGAATCAGTCTCATGTTTTCGGCACACATTGTGTGTCAATAATTGATCTACGTGCATCTGTTTGGGGTGAGTCATAAAATAATAAAAAATTCCCAAATTGGTAATTTTAGGGCTGTGGCTGTCACGTAAACTTGTTTATAATGCCCTTCTAGTTGAATCTATTTGAACTCAACTTTATGTGGACGTTGTTGGCCCAAGTCAGTAGGTAGTTACTGTTTTGAGTCTGAGGATAGTACAAGCAAGAGAGGGGCAGATGTAGCAGTAAATGAGTTGTTTACACGTGTTCTTAGATGTTAGTTTGTCTGGATGGGAAGCTGTGGGCGTGAGTCCGGTCTCTCTCCACTCTATTCCCGTGTAGTCCTAGTTGAATTCTATTGGCCCCAGCTGCTTTGCCATTCTCTCTGTGTCTCCTGCCTCTCTCTAGTCCTCACTTTCATTCAGCAGCTGCCTGTGTTTGGCTAATCAACAACATCCTCTCCCCCTCGCATTTATATTCGACCTACTCCCGCGCTCTATGGATGTTTTGGCTGGGCAATAGAGAGAAATATGGGGATTCACTGGGGCTAGCAGTCACGTGAAAGCTGGCGCCCAGTCTCAAGGGGAAGAAATTTTTCTCTTCCCCAGGAGTTTGTCCTCAGCAACCCAGTTGTACAGCCGAGCGCACTTGCCGCGCTCCGCTCTCTCTCTGGCTGCCTGTCCATCCCCCATCCCAGTCAGAGTTCTCTTTCAGTAGGAGGGGATATTGAGGATGTACTTCTGCGTACCGAATTGGGGAAGGAAAGAAAGGCTTATTTGCTTAGGCACTTCAATCTTGTGCAGCAGAATTGAGCACTAAGCTATTGCTAGCTCTGGGAGCAGTCTGGTGTGGCGACTGTTCTTCTTCTGCCTGCTCTCTTCCCTTGCCCTTCCCCGCTCCCTTTCTCCTATAGGCGAGGCGGAGATCGGGGGAGTGGGTGTCTCTATGCGCTCGGCTCGGGGCGTGCCCTCAGCCGGCCGGAGACCAGAGCGAGCCAGACGGAGTGAAAAGGAGGAGGCGGCGAAGGCGAGGTCTAGAAATGAAATGAAAGGAAGATACACAAAAATATTTATGTCCTTTTCTTCTATCAGCTCACCAAAATCCCAATTTGGGGGGTGAGGGATTTTTTAAAGGAGAGAGCGAGGCGAGAGCGCAGGCGGTGCCGTCTGATTTGCCAGTCTAGAATGTCGGGGCAGGCGGGTTATGGGGTCCAGTAGAGACAGAGCTGTCCCATTGGCTGTGGGGGTTTAAGAGTGCGTCTGGACTGTGCCAAATTCCGAACTGCTCGCATATATATAAATATATATATATATAGTTTAGCTGAGTTTGTAAACACCAGTACCAGTACCAGCATTGAAATCCGAACTAGCGATAATTTTTGTTGAAGTCTTATCACACTTCACCGCTGCAGCGCTTTACATAAAACGATTTTGATTCAAGTAAGTTCTAGTAGAGTTTTTATTGCTTTGTATTTTGCTGTACTGTGCATGTGGACACTTAAAGCTGTAATTCTGCACAGAGAACAGAATAATACAGTTCTCTAGAGTTTCATAATAAAAACAGATATCCACAGTATCTATGAGAAATGTTAATTCATTCTCGTGAATAAAGTACATTGTGAACTTGCTTTAACAAAACAAAACTTGCTTTGCAATTGTAATTGGGTAATTAATCCTAACAATAGGCTTTAAATTGCCAGCTCCAGAGTGTGTTATTAATTTAGTGCTCTCTGATTCGGGTGCAGAGGTGGTGGCTGCTGTTCTCGAGTGCCCCCAGTGTTGGTTGATAGCCTTTCGTATGAAGTAGCGGTAGCGGTGTCTTATTTATCAAATATTCTTCATGCCCTCATATGCAGTGGGCGGAGCGGCCGCCGAGAGTGGGCTGCTCAGGTCAGGCCCAGTGCTGAGAGTCCACTCTAATAAACCTGCGCTATTTTCATGTTTTGAGTCTTTTTTTGCACCCCGCCGCTCTGCACCAGGCCAGCCTCCATTGCTCTATGCTGCTTTCTTATTTTGAATTTGCAGATCTGCAATTTGCTTAAATTTAATTTGACCTCCCGATGCTGCCCGGCCGCTGAGCTGCCAGCCAGCCTCGCCAGTTCGTGATGGAGGACACCGCCTCGCTCGAGGACAGCTCGATGACCATCGTTCAGGCCGCTGATAGCACCATCGCCTTCGCTTATATCAAGGAGGTCCAAGCCAAGAAAAAGCGCTTCTTTGTGCTCAAGTCGCAGCCAAGACGCAGCTCGTTAACTAACGAGTTTGAGTCTGGTAAATCCACTCTGAACCTGCCGCCGAGGTACTTTCTGTACGCCTATAAGAATAAGAAGTGCTACGAGAGAGGCGAGCCAAAGCGAGTTTACGACTTGGCCAACGTCATCCTGCTGTCCAGAAGCACTAAGAAAGCAAATCAGACTATTCTGGGCGTTTGTCTTCAGGTTTGTCATTTGGGAAATTAATTTCCCTCCCCCCCCCCATGCATATCCTCTGTGTTGCTGGGTTCTTGCCGGAAGCAGCCGGGTCTTGTGAGAGAAATCGATCTTCTGCTTTTGCTAAACCAAATTAATTTTCCTTTTAGAAGCCCTGACGTCTTCTTTCAAAAACAGCAAGTCTTCTTTCAGAAACAGCATGTCTTCTTTCGGAAACAGCATGTCTTCTTTCAGAAACAGCATGTCTTCTTTCGGAAACAGCATGTCTTCTTTCAGAAACAGCATGTCTTCTTTCAAAAACGGCATGTCTTCTTTCAAAAACAGCATGTCTTCTTTCAGAAACAGCATGTCTTCTTTCAGAAACAGCATGTCTTTCAGAAACAGCATTTCTTCTTTCAGAAACAGCATGTCTTCTTTCAGAAACAGCATGTCTTCTTTCAAAAACGGCATGTCTTCTTTCAAAAACAGCATGTCTTCTTTCAGAAACAGCATGTCTTCTTTCAGAAACAGCATGTCTTTCAGAAACAGCATTTCTTCTTTCAGAAACAGCATGTCTTCTTTCAGAAACAGCATGTCTTCTTTCGGAAACAGCATGTCTTCTTTCAGAAACAGCATTTCTTCTTTCTGAGACAGCATGTCTTCTTTCAAAAACAGCATGTCTTCTTTCAGAAACAGCATGTCTTTCAGAAACAGCATGTCTTCTTTCAGAAACAGCAAGTCTTCTTTCAGAAACAGCATGTCTTCTTTCAGAAACAGCATGTCTTCTTTCAGAAACAGCATGTCTTCTTTCAGAAACAGCATTTCTTCTTTCTGAGACAGCATGTCTTCTTTCAGAAACAGCAAGTCTTCTTTTAGAAACAGCATGTCTTCTTTCAGAAACAGCATGTCTTCTTTCAGAAACAGCATGTCTTCTTTCAGAAACAGCATGTCCTCTTTCAGAAACAGCATGTATTCTTTCAGAAACAGCATGTCTTTCAGAAACGGCATGTCTTCTTTCAGAAACAGCATGTCTTTCAGAAACGGCATGTCTTCTTTCAGAAACAGCATGTCTTCTTTCAAAAAACAGCATGTCTTCTTTCAGAAACAGAATGTCTTCTTTCGGAAACAGCATGTCTTCTTTCAAAAACAGGATGTCTTTCAGAAACAGCATGCTTCTTTTACCCTAGAAACAGCATGTCTTCTAAGCACCGCTGTCTTCATAAAAAATGCCCTTCTTGCCCCGGTAAAGCACGTAGTCTTCATTAAAAATTCCCTAGGTTATTACACAAACATCGTGTCTTCTTTCAAAGATTTGATATATTTTTTCGGCAGTTTTTTCTTCCCGTGACAGCGTGTTTTCGTTAAAAAAACTGTTTCCCAGCTCTCTGTAATTCGAAGTATTTGTTGCCAACCGCCGCCCAGGATGAGGCACTGTACCTGGAATTCGACACGGAGGACGAGCTCAGCCGCTGGTATTTCCACCTGAACGAGATTTTCTCAGCGCAGCGCAACTGTCTATGGCCGGAACTGAAGCAGTGCGTCAACGTCACGCTGAAGAACAAAGAGCTAGCCGCCGCCTCTTCTAAGCATGGCAAGCCGAACTTACCTGGGCAATATCGATTCTGCCTGACTGAATCGGCGGTGCTGCTGGTGAAAGACGACCTCCTTAATCCCGTGCTAAGCCTGCCGTTCCCTTGCATCCGCTCCTGTACACATTCTACTGTGTCCAATCTGCTGAAAATCGATTTGGGACGGCTGAGCCCTCTGGGCGAGGGTCTGTTGCACTTTAAGGTGAAGCTTGTTATAATGCGCGCTTATCTGGGTAGACTAGTATGATTTTTTACATAAAGTACAAGCTGAATAGCTGCATGTTACAAGCTGAATAGCTGCAGGTTACAAGCTGAATAGCTGCATGTTACAAGCTGAATAGCTGCAGGTTACAAGCTGAATAGCTGCAGGTTACAAGCTGAATAGCTGCAGGTTACAAGCTGAATAGCTGCAGGTTACAAGCTGAATAGCTGCAGGTTACAAGCTAAATTGCTACATGTTAAAGTTATAAACCCGATACTGGTGGCAAATGAAACACCCGAGGGCCTCAACTTGTGCAATTGCGAATTAACTTATTACTAATACTGTTAACTGATTAACAGTTGCAGTCATCGCCGATATGTATCGTAAATAATTTTTTACTTTGCATTTCAGGCCGAGCAGAGCTCCCCATTCAAAGAGCTGGTAGAGCACCTGGTCCGCTGCCTGTACGAGACCGGCAGCAGAGACTTAGAGATTGTTAAAAGCAGAAAAAATCGGCGCAATTCCCGACAGACTTCGTCGACAGTATCGGGCTCGACAGCGGATGATTATCAAGCCCAGCGACCCGCTTCGGTGCACTGCATCAACCAGCGTACCGCCTGTGCTCACTGCGCTGCCAGGGCGAGTGTGTGAGTGCTGCTTGAGTAGTTCATGCTTTTTTGTCTGGCACTGAGCCAAATTTTTATTTGTGTTTGTAAATATTACCCTCGCTTCTGAACCCTATTCTGAATGGCCCGGTGAATTCTATTGTGAATAGCCCTGTGAACCCTATTGTGAATGGCACTGTGAACCCTATTGTGAATAGCCCAGTGGACCCAATTGTGAATGGCCCTGTGAACCTTATTGGGAATAGCCCTGTGAACCCTATTGGGAATGGCACTGAATTCTATTGTGAATAGCCCTGTGAACCCTATTGTGAATAGCCCTGTGAACCTATTGGGAATTGCCCTGTGAACCCTATTGGGAATGGCACTGAATTCTATTGTGAATAGCCCTGTGAACCCTATTGTGAATAGCCCTGTGAACCTATTGGGAATTGCCCTGTGAACCCTATTGTGAATAGCCCTGTGAACCTATTGGGAATTGCCCTGTGAACCTATTGGGAATTGCCATGTGAACCCTATTGGGAATGGCCCTGTGAACCCTACTGGTAATGGCCCTATGAACCCTAATGTGAATAGCCATGCGAACCATATTTTGAATAGCCCTGTGAACCATATTGTGACTGGTACTGTGAAATCTCTTGTGAATGGCCCTGTGAACCATATTGTGACTGGTACTGTGAAATCTCTTGTGAATGGCCCTGTGATCCCTATTGTGAATAGCCCTGTGAACCCTATTGGGTATTGCTTAGAACCATACGAAAAATCGCCCTCTGAATCTGAAACCTTTCAAAAACGCCCCCCTGTAAACCCGCCCTTCTACGCAGTTCGAGTGCTGCTCAGATGAAGCCGAGCCAGTCCAGCAGCGGCCTGGGCTCCGACGGAAGCTGCAGCGGAAGTCGCGGCCTCAGCCTGCCGCCGCCAGACTGTCAATCGCAGTGTTCGTCTGCCCAGCAACAGCAGCAGCAACAGGAAGATTACTGTCTGATGGAGATGTCTACGGGTAGCAACGATGTTGGCGGCACTGGCGGCGTCGCTTTTCGCAGTCGATCGCCGAATTCGTCGATGTCCTTGTCGACTACCAGCGAAGTGACGGGCGGTGGCGGCGGTGGGGATTCAGAGAGAGGGCCGAGTGGTAAGGAAAAATTTTCGAAGCTGGAGCTGTACATCTTTCTGCTAGGAATTTCAAAACCCTACAAAAATTTGGCCTTTAAATCACTTATGAGAATCGGCCTTCAAATCCCTGTGAAATCGGCCTTCAAAACATTATCAGAATCGGCCTTTCAAACATTATCAGAGTCGGCTTCTAAATCCATATGAGAATCGGCCTTCAAAACATTATCAGAATCGGCCTTTAACTATATGAGAATAGACTTCGAAAAACCATAGAGATTAGCCTTCAAAACCCGGCGGCTACGAGAATGCTTAAATGCTTTGTTTAGCGCAAAGATTACTTATTATAAGCTTGTACAGCTGTTTATTATAAACTTTACATTATACAGTGTATTTATACTAAGTCCTATATACTAATGTTTTTGCGCGCTCAACGTAAGAGGCGCGTCTGTGTGTTTTCTATCTCTCTCTTTCTCTCTCTTTCTCTCTCTCTCTCTACCCTCTCCTCTCCCCAATCTCTGTGTGGGGCAGAAGCCCCATGTTTTGGCTGGCATTTCGTCTCAGCGCGCGCGCGACCGCGTGTTTTTCTGCACTTTATTCTTTAGTCCAACTTTCAGCCTTGCCCCGGCAACTAACAGATTTACATTATTATATACGCTTAGCTAAATATAGTACTAACGCAGATATAATATAATAATTGGCATAAGCACAAATGCCAGCGTGTGAACAGGCGACCTTTCCAATTTTTTTCCGCCCTTATTGCCCTTTACTATTTTCTATATTAATTATCCGCCTTATAAAGTAGTTTACGATACATATCGGCTGCGTTTAACTGTCAATGTGCTCTTTAATTGAAATTGTTTTTATTTTTTATCGTCATGACTTCGAGTTTAACGGAACAGGGTCGGTCTAATGCCTTTATCAGGCATTACACTGCAGATGCCGCTTATCTATTTTCTATTTTCCCCCAAGTGCTTTTCTCACTGTCCTGCGCTCCCTTGCCTGACCTAATTAGTCGTGTCTTCTAACTTGGGTGGGGGCTTGCCTTTTTATCTGCATTTGCAGTGCAAGCAGCGGCTCGGCACAACCAGCTCCTACCTGTTGTGCGGGTTCACCGTAAGCCTTTGCTTGACTCTGTATCCAATATAATATTTCTGAACCCTCTCTGTATTGTACTTTGACAGCTATTATGCATTTGTAAATACCTTAACTATTCGTTAAACATCGATGTTAAATGAGCAGTCTTGTCCTCGTGTGACCTCTGACCTTTGGCAACGAATCGGAAAAGATATTTGCTTAAAGATTCAAACTGTAAATCCCCTATGCTCCGTGTAATCCAGTCCCAGCAACCTTGCTGCATTAGCGTAAACCCGCTAGATTTAACCTTTTGACCTCATTTTCAGCCGTGTCAACCGGTCACCGCGGTTTCGGTCCGGCTGACGAGCAGCTGCAGCATCATCAGCACCATCAAGGTGAGCAGCGACTCGTGTGTTTTCTAGAATCTGATTTAGAATCGCGCCCATAAACCAACTCCAGCCATTCCCATAAACCAACTCCAACCATTCCCATAAACCAACTCCAACCATTCTCATAAACCAACTCCAGCCATCCCCATAAACCAACTCCAGCCATCCCCATAAACCAACTTTACCATCCCCATAAACCAACTTTACCACCCCCATAAACCAACTCCAACCATTCCCATAAACCAACTCCAACCATTCCCATAAACCAACTCCAACCATCCCCATAAACCAACTCCAACCATTCCCATAAACCAACTCCAACCATTCCCATAAACCAACTCCAACCATTCCCATAAACCAACTCCAACCATTCCCATAAACCAACTCCAACCATTCCCATAAACCAACTCCAACCATCCCCATAAACCAACTCCAACCATTCCCATAAACCAACTCCAACCATTCCCATAAACCAACTCCAACCATTCCCATAAACCAACTCCAACCATTCCCATAAACCAACTCCAACCATCCCCATAAACCAACTCCAACCATTCCCATAAACCAACTCCAACCATTCCCATAAACCAACTCCAACCATTCCCATAAACCAACTCCAGCCATCCCTATAAACCAACTCCAGCCATCCCCATAAACCAACTTTACCATCCCCATAAACCAACTTTACCACCCCCATAAACCAACTCCAACCATTCCCATAAACCAACTCCAACCATTCCCATAAACCAACTCCAACCATCCCCATAAACCAACTCCAACCATTCCCATAAACCAACTCCAACCATTCCCATAAACCAACTCCAACCATCCCCATAAACCAACTCCAACCATTCCCATAAACCAACTCCAACCATCCCCATAAACCAACTCCAGCCATCCCCATAAACCAACTTTACCACCCCCATAAACCAACTCCAGCCATCCCCATAAACCAACTTTACCACCCCCATAAACCAACTTTACCACCCCCATAAACCAACTTAACCATTCCCATAAACCAACTCCAACCATTCCCATAAACCAACTCCAACCATCCCCATAAACCAACTCCAGCCATCCCCATAAACCAACTCCAGCCATCCCCATAAACCAACTTTACCATCCCCATAAACCAACTTTACCACCCCCATAAACCAACTCCAGCCACCCCCATAAACCAACTCCAGCCACCCCCATAAACCAACTCCAGCCACCCCCATAAACCAACTCCAGCCACCCCCATAAACCAACTCCAGCCACCCCCATAAACCAACTCCAGCCACCCCCATAAACCAACTCCAGCCACCCCCATAAACCAACTCCAGCCACCCCCATAAACCAACTCCAGCCACCCCCATAAACCAACTCCAGCCACCCCCATAAACCAACTTTACCATCCCCATAAACCAACTTTACCATCCCCATAAACCAACTCCAGCCACCCCCATAAACCAACTCTAGCCACCCCCATAAACCAACTCCAGCCACCCCCATAAACCAACTCTAGCCACCCCCATAAACCAACTTTACCATCCCCATAAACCAACTCCAGCCACCCCCATAAACCAACTCTAGCCACCCCCATAAACCAACTCCAGCCACCCCCATAGACCAAGAGCCTCTTCAACGCTCCCGCAGGCTCGCCCATCAGTCGTGCCAACAGCATCGGATGCCAGCCACAGAGTCGGGGCGGACTATTGTCCCAGTACCCCGTCGTGCACCATCCCCATCATTCGCAGCAGCAGCAGCAGCAACAGAGATCGCCGCACATGCAATCTAGGAGTCGATTCCAGCATCAGCACCAGCACCATCATCGCAACTCATCCAGCCATCAGGTATTCGCTGAGCAGCAGGGTTTCTCAAGGCCGAGAACGACTAGTGATGCGGCTTCGCTTCACGCTTCTTGCGCTAACTGCGGCACCAGGTATTCTCCGGGGAAGTCGTATCAAGGTTGCATGTATTTCCACTCAGGCCATGAGCAGCCCTTTTATGGTTCTGTTTTACGAGTATAATACTACATGTATAGTTATTAGCTTTAAAAATCCATGTTCAAGTCAGAAATCCATATAGGAATAAAGTCCTCTAGGTTTTTTTAGGTCAGAATGACAGAATTATTAACTATCGTATCTAACTAAATTCAAGGCTTTGAGGTCTAAACATTGATACTTTTAGGTCAGGATCATCAATCAAGGTTTTTAGGTCAAGATCATCAATCAAGGTTTTTAGGTCTGGATCATCGATCAAGTTTTTTAGGTCAGGAATCATTCATCAAAGTTTTTAGGTCAGGAATCATTCATTAAAGTTTTTAGGTCAAGATCACCAATCAAGGTTTTTAGGTCAGGAATCATTCATCAAAGTTTTTAGGTCAGGAATCATTCATCAAAGTTTTTAGGTCAGGAATCATTCATCAAAGTTTTTAGGTCAGGAATCATTCATTAAAGGTTTTAGGTCAGAAATCATTCATCAAAGTTTTTAGGTCAGGAATCATTCATCAAAGTTTTTAGGTCAGGAATCATTCATCAAAGTTTTTAGGTCAGGAATCATTCATCAAAGTTTTTAGGTCAGGAATCATTCATCAAAGTTTTTAGGTCAGGAATCATTCATCAAAGTTTTTAGGTCAGGAATCATTCATCAAAAAGTTTTTAGGTCAGGAATCATTCATTAAAGTTTTTAGGTCAGAAATCATTCATCAAAAAGTTTTTAGGTCAAGATCACCAATCAAGGTTTTTTAGGTCAGGAATCATTCATCAAAAAGTTTTTAGGTCAGAAATCATGCATCAAAAAGTTTTTAGGTCAGAAATCATTCATCAAAAAGTTTTTAGGTCAGAAATCATTCATCAAAAAGTTTTTAGGTCAGAAATCATTCATCAAAAAGTTTTTAGGTCAGAAATCATTCATCAAAAAGTTTTTAGGTCAAGATCATCAATCAAGGTTTTTAGGTCAGAAATCATTCATCAAAGTTTTTAGGTCAGGCCCCATAGGCCCCTTGTCAGTCTCAAGCAGAACCTGCTCACTCCTGCGCCACCCTCTGCTAGCAGCAGCGGCGGCGGCCTGCTCCGCGGTTTCCGTCCCCGGGCGATTTCCTACGGCAACAAGTTCGGTCGGCCAGCCGCTCAACCAGCCGACGGAGAAGTCCTCGGCGTGTGCGACATCGCTAGTTCGTCGGGCGCCTCCCCGGCGCCTTCTCTGGCGCTGTCCAGCTGCATGCGGCCGCTGTCCGAGTCCACGGCCTCGTCGTCTGGCGAGCTGGCCGTCCCTGCCGCGGTGTCGCAGCAGCCGTCTCGTCTATCAGCCGACGATGAGGGCAGCTACGTCACGATGCTGCTCCGGCCCACACGGAGTTGCCTTCGTCAGAACAGCTATCAGCAGCAGCGGGAGCTGGACGAGCACAAGGGCCTGAACGGTGATGACGACTTCGATCCCTACTGGACACCGCCTGGACGGTTGGACAGCCTGCTGGGTCCCGGCACTTCTGTGGAACCCCCGACAGTTGACAGCGCAGCGTCTCTCGTTGGTGGATCTGAGGACTACTTCATGATGGACCTCGGCGGTGCCACCGACTGATTTTCAATTTGTTTGCCTCATGCCGCGCCATACCTGTGGCGAGTGTCACACCTCAAACCTTGTGCGTTTCATTGCATTCGTTGAATGGCTTGGCAAGAGTTGATTTGTAAATTTCTATTTTCAACTGTGTGTAGAATTTTGATTTGAATATTATCCTGCTTATTTATCTTGATGTTAATGATACTTCTTCCCAGGTTATTTATTCCAAAATTATACCTTCTACTATTTCATTTGCTTGCTGCTCGCTTGTTCATGCTCTTTATGATATTTGTATGCATACGAAAATGTCATTGTAACGTTTTGCTCGGATATTGTTCATTGTTGATTCTTTTCATGTCCACACATTATTAATTTGTAGCTATTAACCTGTACTGACTACAACCTTAAAGATTATTTGTTAATAAGATATATAAAAACATAAATGGGGCACAGATAAGCGAGATTTACAGGTGAGTTGGGCACAGATAAGCGAGATTTACAGGTGAGTGGGGCACAGATAAGAGAGATACAGGTGAGTGGGGCACAGATAAGAGAGATACAGGTGAGTGGGGCACAGACAAGAGAGATACAGGTGAGTGGGGCACAGATAAGCCAGATTTACAGGTGAGTGGGGCACAAATAAGAGATATTTGCAGGTGAGTGGGGCACAAATAAGAGAGATTTGCAGGTGAGTGGGGCACAGATAAGAGAGATTTGCAGGTGAGTGGGGCACAGATAAGAGAGATTTGCAGGTGAGTGGGGCACAGATAAGAGAGATTTACAGGTGAGTGGGGCACAGATAAGAGAGATTTTCAGGTGAGTGGGGCACAGATAAGAGAGATTTACAGGTGAATGGGGCACAGATAAGAGAGATTTACAGGTGAGTGGGGCACAGATAAGCCAGATTTACAGGTGAGTGGGGCACAAATAAGAGATATTTGCAGGTGAGTGGGGCACAGACAAGAGAGATAAAGTTGAGTGGGGCACAGATAAGAGAGACAGTTAAGTGGGGCACAGAGACAAAGGTGAGGCTGCTAACCTGTTTGCTTGCTGCCTGCGGCACCCTGACAGCAGAAATGCGTCATATTGAATTATTGCTTGTCCAGTTTGCACAGCTAGTCACGGTTGTTGCAGGTCTGTCTGTTGTAAACATTTGTGAGTAATCAGCACTATATCGGTCTACAGAAATATTGGACTAGCACACAGCTCATTTTCTCCCATTCGCTTCGTTATTTCTTTCTGCACCTCAATTGCTTCAATGCCCGAATCCCTCCGTTTTTACCTGGCTTTTTCCTTTGTTAATATCTAGTCAGTTTATTTTGATTTCATCGCGCCTGCACAGTGAGGCCTCTGACAATTGTTAGATCTGTTATGATGAGTAAATATGTGCGCGTATTGCGTATTAGTGTGAATTGACAAATATATCGAATCACTTCTCCAGCCCCTGAGCTCTTCCCGCTTGGTTTCGCTAGGAATTTCGGCTGTTTTTTGTTGTTTTCTTTTTTGTTTTAATTAGTAAGCTTTCTTGCGTGACCTGGTCTGGTAGGTCTCCGTGTGGTAGTTCTCAGTTAATTATTTATTTCAGCCTTTGTCTCGTGTCTCACTGCCGTTTTTTATTCTTTTTACCCTCTTAGATGGCTTTGAATTCCTTTGCTGACTGACTGACTGACTGACTGACTGACTGACTGACTCACTGACTGACTCACTGACTGACTGACTCACTGACTCACTCACTCACTGACTCACTGACTGACTGACTCACTGACTCACTGACTGACTGACTCACTGACTGACTGACTCACTGACTGACTCACTGACTGACTCACTCACTGACTGACTGACTCACTGACTGACTCACTGACTGACTGACTGACTGACTGAATCACTGACTGACTCACTGACTGACTGACTCACTGACTGACTGACTCACTGACTGACTGACTGACTCACTGACTGACTCACTGACTGACTCACTGACTGACTGACTGACTGACTGACTGACTCACTGACTGACTGTATTAATCTCGGGCATGAGTTTGCTCTTCCTCTCAGTCTCAACATTGAGTCCTACTCATAAAAGTACAAGTCAACAACAGCAGCGTCTGTGTTGGCCCGTGTGCTCTGTCCCTGAAAATCCAGCTGTGCTAACAGATGTGTGGGCAAAACAGTAGCAGGCAGGCAAGCAGCAGAGATGAGAGAGAAGGGGTGGCGATGGCGACCCATGTGATGCTGGGTATACGACTGATCCCAGATCTTTTATCTGGGCAATGCACGTGCGATTGAGGATATGGTGTGTGTTCTGTGCTCAAAATTGTAATACTCTGGCCCTCTCCACATCGGTGTCTTTGAACTGAACCCGAAATTTGAGCAGGCTGGATACAGTGGGACGTCTGATTCCCACACTGGGACTACCCGCCCACCTTGTGGCATTTCGGCTGGCAATTTTGTATCGTTTCGAATATTTCGACCCAGTTCTTGTCTGATGCTATTTGTGTCTGCCCCGGCTGGAATATCTTTTCTGAATCTGTAGCAGACTGTTCTTCGTGCGTGGGAATTCTTCCAGAAGATTGTAGGGTTTCGATTGCAGTTGTTGCTGTTTGGGCACCGGAGGTGTGGCATATGTCGTTTGAATGTCTGGGGACTATTGGGTGCCATCGTACTGGAGTCTAAAGAGTCACTGGTGTGTTAGGACAGTTTGTTGAAAAGGTATAGCATTGTATTTTTAAAAGGAATCATTGGATAGTCAAGGGGAATCATTGGGTTGTCAATAGAAATGATTGGATTGTAACAGGGGAATTATTGGATTGTCACAGGGAAATTATTGGATTGTGACGAGGATAATCATTGGAATTTCACAGGAAAATCATCGGATTGTCACAGGGGAATCATCGGATTGTCAGGGAAATCATTGGATTGTCACAGGGGAATCATTGGATTGTCACAGGGTAATCATTGGAATTTCACAGGAAAATCATTGGATTGTCACAGGGTAATCATTAGATTGTCACAGGGTAATCATTGGATTGTCACAGGGTAATCATTAGATTGTCACAGGGTAATCATTGGAATTTCACAGGAAAATCATTGGATTGTCACAGGGTAATCATTGGATTGTCACAGGAAAATCATTGGATTGTCACAGGGTAATCATTGGATTGTCTCAGGGTAATCATTGGATTGTCACAGGGGAATCATTGGATTGTCACAGGGGAATCATTGGAATTTCACAGGGTAATCATTGGATTGTCACAGGGGAATCATTGGATTGTCACAGGGGAATCATTGGAATTTCACAGAAAAATCATTGGATTGTCACAGGGTAATCATTGGATTGTCACAGGAAAATCATTGGATTGTCACAGGGTAATCATTGGATTGTCACAGAGTAATCATTGGATTGTCACAGGGGAATCATAGAATGTCACAGGGTAATCATTGGATTGTCACAGGGTAATCATTGGATTGTCACAGGGGAATCATTGGAATTTCACAGGAAAATCATCGGATTGTCACAGGGGAATCATCGGATTGTCACAGGGGAATCATTGGATTGTCACAGGGTAATCATTGGATTGTCACAGGGTAATCATTGGAATTTCACAGGAAAATCATTGGATTGTCACAGGGTAATCATTGGAATTTCACAGGGTAATCATTGGAATTTCACAGGAAAATCATTGGATTGTCACAGGGTAATCATTGGATTGTCACAGGAAAATCATTGGATTGTCACAGGGTAATCATTGGATTGTCTCAGGGTAATCATTGGATTGTCACAGGGGAATCATTGGATTGTCACAGGGGAATCATTGGAATTTCACAGGGTAATCATTGGATTGTCACAGGGGAATCATTGGAATTTCACAGGAAAATCATTGGATTGTCACAGGGTAATCATTGGATTGTCACAGGAAAATCATTGGATTGTCACAGGGTAATCATTGGATTGTCACAGAGTAATCATTGGATTGTCACAGGGGAATCATAGAATGTCACAGGGTAATCATTGGATTGTCACAGGGTAATCATTGGATTGTCACAGGGTAATCATTGGATTGTCACAGGGGAATCATTGGAATTTCACAGGGTAATCATTGGATTGTCACAGGGTAATCATTGGATTGTCACAGGGGAATCATTGGATTGTCACAGGGTAATCATTGGATTGTCACAGGGGAATCATTAGAATTTCACAGGAAAATCATTGGATTGTCACAGGGTAATCATTGGATTGTCACAGGAAAATCATTGGATTGTCACAGGGTAATCATTGTATTGTCACAGAGTAATCATTGGATTGTCACAGGGTAATCATCGGATTGTCACAGGGGAATCATCGGATTGTCACAGGGAAATCATTGGATTGTCACAGGGGAATCATTGGATTGTCACAGGGTAATCATTGGATTGTCACAGGGGAATCATTGGATTGTCACAGGGGAATCATCGGATTGTCACAGGGTAATCATTGGATTGTCAGGGAAATCATTGGATTGTCACAGGGTAATCATTGGATTGTCACAGGGTAATCATTAGATTGTCACAGGGTAATCATTGGATTGTCACAGGGGAATCATTGGATTGTCACAGGGGAATCATTGGAATTTCACAGGAAAATCATTGGATTGTCACAGGAAAATCATTGGATTGTCACAGGGTAATCATTGGATTGTCTCAGGGTAATCATTGGATTGTCTCAGGGTAATCATTGGATTGTCTCAGGGTAATCATTGGATTGTCACAGGGTAATCATTGGAATTTCACAGGAAAATCATTGGATTGTCACAGAGTAATCATTGGATTGTCACAGGAAAATCATTGGATTGTCACAGGGTAATCATTGGATTGTCACAGGAAAATCATTGGATTGTCACAGGGTTGTCACAGGGTAATCATTGGATTGTCACAGGGTTGTCACAGGGTAATCATTGGATTGTCACAGAGTAATCATTGGAATTTCACAGGGTAATCATTGGATTGTCAGAGGGGAATCATTGGATTGTCACAGGGTAATCATTGGATTGTCACAGGGTAATCATTGGATTGTCACAGGGTAATCATTGGATTGTCACAGGGGATCCAGTCAGTCAGTCAGGGGAATCATTCGATCCTCGCAGGGAATCATTAGAAGGGCATCAAAGCAGTCAGTCGTGTTGATTTCACTGGCTGGGTCTCATTAATGATCAGTCGCTAAGCTATGGACGACAGGCTACGCAAGAATGCATGACTGCCTCGCCCCCTTGCACTCGAATCCTTTTTATGACTAGGAGAAATAAGCCAGCGCAAATATTTTATGCTTTTTCATTGCAAAGGCGCATGCTTTGTAGATTATAGTTTCAATTGTTGACAATACGCTCCAGCCAGTCTGTCTCCATCTTGTCTATTTAGTTGCTATGTGTGGGCGTGCAGCCTATTATAGCTTTTTTCTGTCTGCATCTTATATTTATTGCTTGAACTTGCACTGTTTGCAGTGTAAAGTTTCTCGTATTTATATTATTAGAATGCCATATTGCTAGTACTGTTATTAGTATATTGCGATAACGACAACTCTAGCAAGCAGTCCTGAGCGTGTGAAGCAGTTTGAAAATTTGCAGCTGGGGCGCTTTAATCTGGGACATGCCGACAGCATTGATATTCGCTAACAATAACAGGAAGTGGATTTTAATACAATAAAATACACAGACAGGGAGAGAGGGAGGCAGACAGACAGGCAAGCAGTCAGGCAGACAGACAGACGCACACACAGACAGACAGACAGACAGACAGGACAGACAGACAGACAGACAGACGGACAGACAGACAATACAGACAGACAGATAGACAGACAGGACAGACAGACAGGACAGACAGACAGACAGGACAGACAGACAGACAGACAGACAAACAGACTGACAGACAGACAGACAGACACATAGACAGACAGACAGACAGACAGACAGACAGACAGACAGACAGACAGACAGACAGAGAGACAGACAGACAGACAGACACACAGTCAGACAGACAGACAGACAGACAGACAGACAGACAGACAGACAGACAGACAGACAGACAGACAGGACAGACAGACAGACAGAAAGACAGACAGACAGACAGACAGACAGACACACAGTCAGACAGACAGACAGACAGACAGACAGACAGACAGACAGACAGACAGACAGTCTCTCATGCGAAGCCAACTCACCCTCAGCGAATCGCCCCGTCAGTCGCCAGTCGCAGCCAGTCATGTCCAGCCTTCCCAGGCGCCCTGGCCTCGTGTGGCAAGTCGGCGAATTTCTGGAAGCCCAGGACGCGTGGGGCAACTGGACGGCCGCCAAGCTGCTGGCGGTGCACGAGGACACGAAGTCTGTGCTGGTGCACTACCACAAGTGGAGCGCCAAGTTCGACGAGGAAATCGAGATGAGCAGCGAGCGGCTCAGGCCGCTGAATAAGCCGACGAAGCAGTCAGCTGAGTCAGCCGAGGCCGCCGCCTTCCAGCCCGGCGATCTGGTGCTGGCGAGGTGGCGCGACACCCTCTGGTATCAGGCCAAGGTCATTTCCGTTGACAGCAAAGGTCACTACAGTTTGTTCTTCACGTTGGATAGCTGGAAAGCTAAGGGTTACAGGTGAGCGCTTGCTGACATCGGTTATGCGTGACCAATTTTGCACACTATGACCAAACTCAGCATGGCCAATTCACACTATGACCAAACTCAGCATGACCAACTCACACCATGACCAACTCACACCATGACCAACTCAGCATGACGAACTCACATCATGACCAATTCATAGCATGACCAACTCACTGCATGACTAACTCATAGTATGACCAATTATAGTCAGCATGACCAACTCACAGCATGACCAACTCACAGCATGCCCAATTCATAGCATGACCCACTCACAGCATGACTAACTCACCGCATGACCAATTCATAGCATGACCAACTCATAGCATGACCAACTCACTGCATGACTAACTCATAGTATGCCCAATTATAGTCAGCATGACTAACTCATAGTACGACCAATTATAGTCAGCATGACCAACTCACATCATGACCAATTCATTCACAGCATGACCAACTCACAGCATGACAAACTCACAGCATGACCAACTCATAGCATGACCAATTCACAGCATGACCAATTCATTCACAGCATGACCAACTCACAGCATGACAAACTCACAGCATGACCAACTCACAGCATGACCAATTCACGGCAAGACCAACTCACAGCATGACCAACTCACAGCATGACCAATTCACAGCATGACCAACTCACAGCATGACCAATTCACAGCATGACCAACTCACAGCATGACCAACTCACACCATGACCAATTCATAGCATGACCAACTCACAGCATGACAAACTCACAGCATGACCAACTCACAGCATGACCAATTCACAGCATGACCAACTCACAGCATGACCAACTCACAGCATGACCAACTCACAGCATGACCAATTCACAGCATGACCAACTCACAGCATGACCAACTCACAGCATGACCAATTCACTCATTGAAACTTCGCCCCGTTGTCGCCACCCCGCAGGGCCTCCCAGCTGAAGCCGTACGACGCAGCCGAGGCTGAGGCGATCTTCGCCGCTCAGTGGCCGGCCACGGGGCCCAGCGAGATCAACTATGACCCCATGGTGCGCCGCATTCAGGAGAACTCCCGGCGCCGACGGCTGGAGAAACGCGGCGGCTGCGGCGTCGGCGGCGGCGGTGGCGACGACGCGGATGACCAGCTGATGCTCAACTCCACCTGCCCGGAGTCGCTGCTGTCAGCTGAGCTGGCCTCAGCCTCATCCAGTGATGCTGGCGGCGCTTCTTCATCACAGCAACAGCAACAGAAGCAAAAGCAGCAACAGAAGCAGCAGCAGCAGAAGCTTTCCCAGTCCTTCAATGCTGCCAGCGAGACCCGACGAAGTCGTCGGCGAACCGCCGCTCCACAGACGGCCAAGTCGCAGGCAGCGCCGCAGTCCCCGCCGCCGCCTTCGCCGACTCCTCCTCAGGAGGCTCCCGAGCCGAAGCAGGGCCGGCTGCCGCCATTAAAGATGACGTTGAAAATTCCGACGAATTTGCTACTAAAAGAAGAAAAAGAAGCAGAGGAAGCGGCCGCGGCAGCTGCAATCAAGCCAGAAGAGCAGCAGTCTGAATACTCGCTGACGTTTGAAGAGTGCCAAGAGGATGCTTCGGTTTCGCCCAAGCAACTGCAGGACCAGCTCAGTAGGAAGCGACCGGCAGACTCTCCGCCCGCTGAGCTGCCAGCCAGTGAGGAGGCCAGCACCCTGCCGAAACCGTCCGCTGTTGAGCCTGAGCACGAACCGCTGGCAAAGCGAGCTCGGCTGGACCCTGAGCTGGAGCAGAACAACTTCAGCAGCGATCAGAATGTTGTGGCCGAGGCTGGCAGTTCGGCCGCCACCACCGCCATGACCACCGCTATGATGAGCGCTGAGGAGACTGTGGAGTCTGCTGCCGATGCCTCAGCAGAACTCCTGCCGCCGCCGCCACCGCCGCCGCCGCAGCAGCAGGGTTCTCAGCACGAGCAGCGACTGCCGAAAATGCGAGTCCGGCTGCCCAAGCTGTCAACTCCATCGCTGGATCGGTCAGCTTCCGTGTGCAGCCCCGCCGCTCCGACCTCCGCCGCCGCTGTTGCCGCCGCCGCCACCGCCACTTCGACGCCCGGATTGTCGGCTTGGACGGCCGACAGGCGGCGCTCGTTCTTCGGCTCGGGCGGCCTCGGCCGCAGCAACAGCAGCGCCACAAGCGTCGGCAGCGGCAGCGGCAAGCGGAAGACTTCAACTGAGCCGACTGTGCCCGCCCACTGGACCATCGAGACATTCGAATGCGACCAGTGCGGCAAGAGCTTCCGCAAGGAGAAGCTGCTGTCCGACCACATCAGGTTCTACCATCGGCCCAAAGGTTCCGGCCGCGCTGCGTCCTCGTCCAAGGCTGCGGCAGCCGGCGACAACGCCTCTTCGTCCAGGCGTAGCGAGGCTGCCACCGCCGAGGATCTGGAATCTCTGATGTCGTCTAGTCGCGATCAGCACGACTCCGAGCTCGCGTCCCAGCCGGCCACGGTCAGCAAGGCGCATCATAAATCGTCCAGTTCCTCGTTGCAGTCATCGGCTGCTGCTGCTACCGCTGCAGCCGCCGCCGCCGCAGCGGAGGCTTCGATAGTCGCGCCAGACAAGCGGCGGGTTGTTCACTGCCAGTGCGGCCGCTCGGGCGAAGACGACATGATCCAGTGCGAGGTCTGCCGCGCCTTCCAGCACGCCCGCTGCGCCTCCAAAGCCGTTGACTTGCGCAGCATACCGGATCTGTACTATGTGTGCAGCTTCTGCCTGCACCCCAGGAAGGAGTTCAAATCCACTAGGCGGGTCTGGCATCACAAATGGCTGCGCCAGCCCAGCTCGGGCGCGCAGACTTCGCCAATGATGGACGTTGTGCGTCAGGTTATGGAGCTCTACGCTATTGTTCAGAAGGTGAGGCTCTTTGGTTGCGTTGCTCGTCCGAATGCTTCCGAAAATGGGATTCCTGGGGATCGGGGATCAGATGGACTTATCGGGGATAGAGATCGGGTGGGATTTTAGGCGATGAGGATCGGATGGGATTATAGGGGATGAGGATCGGATGGGATTATAGGGGATGAGGATCGGATGGGATTTTAGGGGATAGAGATCGGGTGGGATTTTAGGCGATGAGGATCGGATGGGATTATAGGGGATGAGGAGCGTATAGGATTTTAGGGAATGAGGATCGGATGGGATTTTAGGGGATGAGGATCGGATGGGATTTTTGGGAATGGGGATCGGATGGGATTTTTGGGAATGGGGATCGGATGGGATTTTTAGTTTGGTAATCAGATGGGATTCCTCAGGAGATGGATCAAGTAGGATTCTTGAGTTGCGTTCATGTAGTGGAGCATCGTGGAAAAGTCAAGAGAATAATCGATTAATGATCAAAAGATTAAACAGTTCCCAATGCGCATCCCGGACCCCTCGGCCCTCGCAGCTGAAGCGCTTCAACACGGACATCCACTCTCGCCTGATCAAACTGGCTCCCGATCTCGCGGAGAAGTCGCCCGACGAGATTCGCCAGCTGCTGCAGTTGCACAGCCAGCGCCAGCAGCAGCAGCAGCAGCAGCAGCAGGTGGCGTCATCAGCTGCGTCAACGTCTGCAGCAGCGGCCAGTGCAAGCGGCGGCGCTGTCTCAGGCCGAACCCGTCTGGACTCTGTCGGCGAGCTGGCGGACTTCCTGCCCAGCCTGGAGCTGGACCAGCTCGAGAGTCTGCTGGGTGGCAGCGGCGCCGGTGGCGCCGGCGGCAACGGCGGCGGCGAGGTCGGTGAAGCTGACGAAATCGGCGGCGTGTTGAGCTTGCCGCCGCCGCCTCCGGTGCCGCCTCCGGTGCCGCCTCCGGTGCCGCCGCCGCCGCCAGGCGCCGATGCCAATGAGCTCACCGCCCTGCTGTGCACCCAGCAGGCGCTCGGCCACGTGCTGTCCATTGTAGCGGCCAAGATGTCCGAACTGCGTGAACGGCCGAGTGTCCGGCCGTTGGCCGAACGGACGCCTCGGACGTTGCGACCGCGCCTGCCAGCGCTGAGGAACAATCTGGCTAAGCTGCGCCGGCTGGCCGCACTGCCTAAAAAGAACTGAGTCCCTTGGCCTTAGCAACCGTATCAATCATCTATAGCGTCCCTAGCAACCATTCGTTAAAGTGTAGAAATTGTAGGTTATAGCTTTTGTACTTTAGAAGCCATGAGCTCGTTCTAACGCTCTCCTAGCAACCATACACCCCTTTGAAGCGTCCTTAGCAACCATATACATTTCTAGCTTTCTTAGCTAAGCCGTATTTCTGGCGTCCCTAGCAACCATTACTTTAGCGATTTGGCGTTTTTTAAACCACATATATTATATATTTACTCATACCTCTCTCGCAACCGTTTGTCTCTTTTAAGCGTCCCAAGCAGCCACTGTTTCTTAGCAATTCTTCATCAAGCATATTCCCCGTTTCCTAGTAGCAACAGGCCCCTGTTTCCTGGTGTCGCCTTTAACAACCATATATTGATCTTCTGCGAAGCTTACAGTAGAAAATTGAGGGGATAATATCTGTCCGGCAAAGTCAACTTGCATTCAGGTGCGCTCGGCACCTTAATGTTCTCTATGAATCATGACTCGGTGCGTCCGGAAAGTTCTCATTAGCGCGTAGCAGTAAATCATTTATTCTCGCTTGTAACGTTAACTTTATGCTCCCTGTATATAGTCGTTTTGTATTTTATTGCTTCGATTTCTTTATTAATAATGTTTTCGACTGTTGGTCTGGCTTTAAAAAAACATTCGTTCGAACTGATTTATTTGGTATTTCTTGGCTAATTGCCGAATTTAGCAAGCAAAATGTTTCTCGTGGAGATTCGTTGACAATTCGTCAATTTTTAGTGCAATTAATGGGTACGAGCGTATTGAACCACTTCTTCTACTTGTGTGCTTGGCTTGTAATGTTTGGTCGCCAGTAAATACAATGGAAAATCAAGCAAATTTAACTTTTGTGCGTTTTTTTGAACATTGAAATATTCATAGAAATAATCAAATTATTTTTGGTTTGTTCATTTCCAAATCTGACTACATGTAACTGCATGAGTGATAAACATTGAAGGTGTCAACATTTTTTTAAAAAATATACATATTTTGTAGACATAATTTGTATATTAAATTTGTTAATGCATCTACTATCACTATTGCTGCGAGTAGGCACTGTGTAATACCGTGGAATTCTGCTTGCTATCCGAATTTACAACTAGACAGATTGATACTGAAATTGAACTTCCGTTTCTGGTTGTGAACATCAGTTAAGACAACATAGACATTATTTTCAACACTTGGAATGATTAAAAAGAGTTAAAATTTATTAAAAGCTCTACTATCATGGCCTTTTTTCGAAAAAGAGGTGCGAAATATCTGGTTAATGTCGTAATTCGGTGTTTGCTTTTTAATAATTATACTTTTTGTACCAATATTTCCATCCGATGAAGTGCACGCTACATACCGTAACCGAGGATCACTAACAGTAGATACGTAAACATAACTTGTTATTAAGCACTATATGTATAAAAGTATTAATAATAAGGTCGGGGGTTCTCGATTCTCGACCCACTCGAAATAATTTTTGTCCTTGAGCAAGACACTTAGCACTGCAGTGCTTCAGTTCACCCCAGCTGTAAAATGAGTAGCAGCATTAGCTGGAGTAATTGAGGGCTTGTGGCGACCACCCAGTCCATGGATTGAACAGCCGTACGCAGCCTTCAGATGCGTTGCGGCATTGCTGCGGCTGAGCTGTCGGTTACATCTGCCCATTAGGACTGGGGTAATCGTATAACTTTATCCTGTACTTTATTCTTACAGTCAAAAGATATATGGGGCTTTAGCTTTGTCTTTAAAAGTCATGAAAAGCTAATACTGTTCATGTTTTTTTGTGATAAACCTCTAGGTCTCGTAATCAACGAGTTTTATTTGCTTACTTGGTCGTATAGGTAAGCTAAAAGGCGCGACTTCAAATTGTATAAATTTAATTATTTTTTGTGAGACATATTTCCTCGTACAACCAAGTCAAGCAGTCGAAGACTAAACACTAAAGTTTTTGAAGCCTAAAGATGAAAAAGCTAATTGTGACAGCGCTTTTTGCTGTTATTCTTGTGGTAGTCTCTGGAGAAGAACACCACAAGAGATGCTGCGGCACTTGCAAGGCCAACTATCCTCATGGTCATCACCTGAAACATGTAAGTCAGTCCTATCGCATTTTTATTTGCTAATTTTAAATTACAACTAATCACTTATTATTTTTACTTTTACCTAGCCTTAATAAAAATATTTACACTTCTCAACACAAGGCAATTCATAATGAGCTCTGTATATATATAAATACCCCTAAAATAGCAAAATAAATAATGACTTAATATTATTAAAAGTAAAACAGAAAATCTGTTTATCTAACAAAAAATTCAATATGAATGTGTATGCTTGTATCTTAGTTTAATTATCTAAGGTAGTAGTTCTTGGCTAAAAACTTATTTGTGATTTAAAATATCATTTTGAATGTTATAATAATTTTTTTTCTAAATTTAAATATATGGTTTGCTAAATATTTTACCATTGATTTATATTTTATAAAAGGTCAATAGTATTATATTGATTAATGCACAATTAAAATAATACTAATATTATATTATAAACATTCATCATTATTCTTAATATATAGAATTCAGAAGAAAAAAGCTAGTTTACAATAAATTGATATATACAAAGCGTGTACCCTTGGTTATGTTATTAAGAGTAGATTATTCTCTATAATATAATACCTTAAAAAATAACATTTTCTTGTCTACAAATATTTTATGAAGATAGAGTTAATATTTATTAATAATACTAATAGTATATTTTATATTTAAGTATATTTTATATATGAGTATACATTGCAAGCCAACTAACCAATGCACTTTTAGTCCTGCCTCCATGGCTGCCGCCTCTACTCAATGATCTACCTGGCCCACGACAAGAGCATCAAGAATGACGAGCTGTCTAACATGTGCTCCAAGTCCTGCAAGCGTGGCTTCACTGGTGGTGCCATCACTGATGAAATGGACAAAGCCTGCAATGTGGGCTGCAAGGAGCAGGCCCGGGTGTTCAGCGAGCATGGCATGTCCGACCATGGCGCCAAGATGTCTGTGATGCATGGCATCGGCCTGGCCCTGCCTGACATGCACTCGCCGTCGCCCTTCCACCAGCGCATCTTCCAGCAGATGCGCCAGATGCACGCTCGCATGATGGAGGCCATGAAGAACGCCAAGCACGCCATTGTCCAGCGCATCCAGATCCGCATCCACTCCATGCCTCCCGGACCCGATGGCAAGCCGCGCTACCAGGTTTGTACAGCTGGAGATGGTAGATAACTTCAGTCCAGCTGAAGGTCAAGATAGTAGATAACTTCAGTCCAGCTGAAGGTCAAGATAGTAGATAACTTCAGTCCAGCTGAAGGTCAAGTTAGTAGATAACTTCAGTAGTCCAGCTGAAGGTCAAGATAGTAGATAACTTCAGTCCAGCTGAAGGTCAAGATAGTAGATAACTTCAGTCCAGCTGAAGGTCAAGATAGTAGATAACTTCAGTCCAGCTGAAGGTCAAGATAGTAGATAACTTCAGTCCAGCTGAAGGTCAAGATAGTAGATAACTTCAGTCCAGCTGAAGGTCAAGATAGTAGATAACTTCAGTCCAGCTGAAGGTCAAGATAGTAGATAACTTCAGTCCAGCTGAAGGTCTAGATGGGATTTTCAATTCACTGTGACAGGTGGAGATCCACCAGCGTCGCATTCCACTGTCCTTCGGCCACCCGATGTTCGGCAACAGCAAGGGCAAAGACCAGCCTTCTAAGCCCCCGATCGGCCCCGACGGTCACCGGCCTCTTCTTGGCGGCGACGACCACGACATGCTGCCGCACGGACCTCACCACGGACACCACGGACACCACGGACACCACGGACACCACGGCGAGCACCATGGAGATCACGGCGAGCACCACGGACATCACGGACACCACGGCCCGATGTACCGCGTGCGCCACTTTTTCGTTGACATGCCCGATTCCGCCAAGACCTGCCTGCGCTGGTCCCTGTTCGCCCTGCTGCTCGTCTCCTTCATGTGCTTCATCTGGGTCTTCTGGCGCGCCTGCCGCAGCCTCGCTGCCGCTTCCGCCCAGCGCCAGCGCCTGTCCATCACCAAGGCCATCGGCAAGAAGAAGGTTTGCGACTCTTGAACAATGCATACATTTGAGATGCCTGATTCAGACATCCCCAATCAGACTTCTCTGCATCCCTAATGTAGATGAATTTCGATATTAAAACCCGAAACTCTCCTAACAGAAATCCCGATTTCCCCCATCAGAAATCCGGAAATTCTCCTAACAGAAATCCCGATTTCCCTTATCAAAAAATCCCAATTTCCCTATCAGAAATCCCAATTACCCTTATCAGAAATCCCGATTCCCCTATCAAAAATCCCAATTCCCCTAACAGAAATCCCATCTCCCCTATTGTAAATCCAAATAATCTAATCAGAAATCGTAATTCCCCTATCCGAAATGCCAATTCCTCAATCAGAAATCTTAATTCCACTATCAGAAATCCTAATTCCACTATCAGAAATCCCAATTCCCCCATCCGAAATCCCATCACATATTCTAACCGGCCCAAACCACCCACCGCGCAGCCGTGCGTGCAGTCGGGCGACATTTTCTATGTCGATGTCGGTGACAAGAAGCCGCTGATCGAAGACGACGCTGTGGACGTGGCCGCCGCCGAGGCCAAAAAAGAGGAGGCCTGAGAACAGTGAGCAGCCTCGAGATGAAGAATAGAAGCTGGACTGGGGAGGAGTCGATTTGAAAAAAAAAACATTTTAGCCGGTCATTTTTGTTAAAAACTGAACAAGATAAAATTGAAATATTTTTTCTTTTCAAATCTGCAAGAAACTTTTTTCTGTCTTTTTTAAAGGAAATTGGCAAAACATTGATCAATTAATTATAATTATTAATATCGAAGCCTCCGTGTTTATCATTTCTCCGTGTTTTTATTTTACTTAATTTTTTCCGATCTCTACTCGATCAAAACCTGAGCGTCATCAGCCTGCGTGTAAAAAAACTGTTTGTCAATAATTATCTACTATAATCCCAGTGCCCTTAGTTACTCAAGATCGTTAATAATAATTATTATTAATAACTAATCGATCGCCAACATCCTCGCCTCTCTGTGCGCTGCTCTTATCAGCTGATCAGTTTAGCAAGCAACAACTTTTAGATGTGTGTTTTTTTCTTTTAAATTTTGGTAGCGCTTATGGTTTTTTGTTTCGGAGAGAGAGAGAGAGATTGCTAGATTAGCAATCCTTTCAGTTTAGTAAGCGCAGTTTTATCATTTTAATTTTTTTCTTTGCAAATGATTCCTATTTTTTCAGTTTTTTTTTCATAATTCAGTAAAACTGTATAAGTTGCTATTCAGTTCTAGAATTTTCTTTATTCCCGCGCGTTCTATTTCTCTTTTTTTATGAGGCCATCGTTTTTTTTAATACATTTTCCCCATCTGCGATGCTGCATGCTGGTTGCTAGGGCTGCTGCTGAGGGTTCATCAACGTGGGCAGAGGTTCTCTGTCTCTCTCTCTCTCTCGCGACGGGGAGAGCAGAGGCGGGACAACCTGGGGAAGAGGGAGTCAGCGGGGATCGATAATCAAGCAGAGGAGGACAGACCCGTGAGATCCCCTGTACAATAACCGGGCCTGCACTACAGGGGGTCTGGGCGTTGCTATGCTTCAAAAACCATGCAAGCTTCGATGCAGGGAGGCAAACGAAACTGCTTTTGCGTTTGTCCTAGAGATCCTTTAGTTGGCTTGCTAAAGCAGTCTGCAGCAGTGCGTGCCCGGAGAGCACCCGCTTTCTAATGATAATATAAAATGTCGTTTTGACTACTTTTATCTCTGTGTGTGGCACTTGTCAAAAAATATTCGAAAATTAACAATATATAACAATCAATATCCACTTAATACTAAAGATATGTCCCTACAGTTACTTGTATGCAGCACCTTCTAACATCGCCACCGATATCGCCTGTCCTAATATTCAAAAATACCGCATGCACCTTTTGTGTGCTGCCGACTCTGACTTATTTTCATTTGCTACTGATTTTAGATTTTTAGCTTTTAGTTTGACTTTTATGCGTGATTTGTGTTAGGGGTGGGATTGTGTAGGATATTGCAGTCAGGGTGTGGGATTGTGTAGGATATTGCAGTCAGGGTGTGGGACTGTGTAGGATATTGTAGTCATGGTGTGGGATTGTGTAGGATATTGCAGTCAGGGTGTGGGACTGTGTAGGATATTGCAGTCAGGGTGTGGGATCGTGTAGGATATTGCAGTCATGGTGTGGGATTGTGTAGGATATTGCAGTCAGGGTGTGGGATTGTGTAGGATATTGCAGTCAGGGTGTGGGATCGTGTAGGATATTGCAGTCAGGGTGTGGGATCGTGTAGGATATTGCAGTCAGGGTGTGGGATTGTGTAGGATATTGCAGTCAGGGTGTGGGACTGTGTAGGATATTGCAGTCAGGGTGTGGGACTGTGTAGGATATTGCAGTCAGGGTGTGGGATTGTGTAGGATATTGCAGTCAGGGTGTGGGCTGTGTAGGATATTGCAGTCATGGTGTGGGATTGTGTAGGATATTGCAGTGAGGGTGTGGGATTGTGTAGGATATTGCAGTCAGGGTGTGGGATTGTGTAGGATATTGCAGTCATGGTGTGGGATTGTGTAGGATATTGCAGTCAGGGTGTGGGACTGTGTAGGATATTGCAGTCAGGGTGTGGGATTGTGTAGGATATTGCAGTCAGGGTGTGGGATTGTGTAGGATATTGCAGTCATGGTGTGGGATTGTGTAGGATATTGCAGTCAGGGTGTGGGACTGTGTAGGATATTGCAGTCAGGGTGTGGGACTGTGTAGGATATTGCAGTCAGGGTGTGGGACTGTGTTGGATCAAGATGCGGCATTCTGTGAAATTCATGAGTTCACAAATGTTGAGTTAAATGCTTTTAATTTGGGCTAGCATAAATGTTTTATAAGGTATTTGGTGCGTCATTAAACAGCTTAGCATTGCGAATTAGTTTAGCTAATTCTATATGCAAATTTTAAATCAAGCTTTCCTAAACTGCGCCCGTACGTATGGCGAAGTTTACGTAACTGTAGGCCACTCGGCTAAATATTCTGACCAAAGTGTACAAACCCGACTTCAGTTAGTTAGTACCAAGGACTTCTAGACGAAGTGTTCCTAGTGGTCTTTGGTAGAGTACTCGCACCAGTGCATTAGCTCTGCTCCGTGGGTGTCCGCTTACATCTGCGCGTCTGGCCTAACAATTCAACCAAAAGTGCAGGAAAATCACCTGATTACAATCTAAACAGCTGGAATTATTCTACCGTTAAGTTCACGAGGGCAGTTTTCTACTTAAAGTAGGCAATTAGCGAATATTGTCAATAAACTATCGGCTGAGCCTGTAAAATTGCTTGTACCTACTTCAGCTGTTCCCGAAATTTAGCCAGCGATGTCTCCTGCCGTGGCGGCCTCGGGAATCGTGATCTACCGCACAGTGTCGGCGGGAGTGCAGTACCTGCTGCTGCACGCCACCATCGAGGAGGGACTGTGGACTCCGCCTAAAGGTCACGTGGATCCCGGGGAAGATTTGCGGCAGTGCGCCATCAGGGAGACTGTGGAGGAGTGCGGCTTGAAAGAGGGGGCGGACTATCGGCTGGTGCCGGACTGGGTTCACGCCGTCAGCTACGTCGCCTTCGGGTTCGTGCTGGTGCTGGCGAATTGGGGAATCGCTTATGTACATGCACAGACTGCCCTTGTAGAATCCCCGACTACAATGTTTGAACACCACCCCAAATCACCCACCTCCCCAAAACACCACCACCCCAAAAACACCACTACCCCAAAAACACCACCACCCCAAAAACACCACCACCCCAAAAACACCACCACTCCAAAACGCCACTACCCCAAAACACCACCACCCCAAAACACTAGCAAGCAGAAGTCGGTGACCTACTACCTCGGCCAGATGTCGAACCCGGACGCTCCGATCCGTCTGTCGGACGAGCACAAAGACTTCGCCTGGTGCAGCATCGAGCGGGCCAAAGAGCTGGTGAAGTTCAAGGAGAGCATCGAGGTTCTGCAGTCCGCACACCAGTATATCGCTGACATGACGGCAAAGTCTCGGTAGTTCTGTCTCTGTCCAATTCCAATTAAGCCAGCAATATAAACTGTAATAATCTTTGACGTTTATTACAAAGTTTAAATTTAGTTAAACAGCCTGCATTAACCAAAATTCAATCACGCGTCGTTTAACTTGTTTTGAATGATCACTGATAGGAGAAATAGCTGAACATCACTATAAACAAGCAATACATTTTGCCGTGATCATCACGTGTTGTTTAGTAACATACTCGCAAAATAAAGATGCAAGCTCATATAGGTATTTTGGTTGTCTAAATCTGTCATTGTGATTCAGCTGCTGTTAAGCAGACTTGCTCGTTTTTCTGAAAAAAATGCAGGTAATCAAACCACAGCGTGCACTACTTGAAAACGCTCACCGAAAACTGACCGCCACTTCAAATAACCCTCTATCATAAATCATCCACCACCCCAAATCACCCACCACCCCAAATCACCCAACGCCCTAAAACACCCACCACCCCAAATCACCCACCACCCGAATCACCCACCACCCCAAATCACTAACCACCCCAAATCCCCCACCACTCCAAATCACCCAACACCCCAAATCACTCAACGCCCTAAAACACCCACCACCCCAAATCACCCACCACTCCAAATCACTAACCACCCCAAATCCCCCACCACTCCAAATCACCCACCACCCCAAAACACCCACCACCCCAAAACACCCACCACCCCAAATCACCCACCACCCCAAATCACTTAACGCCCTAAAACACCCACCACCCCAAATCACCCACCACCCCAAATCACTAACCACCCCAAATCCCCCACCACTCCAAATCACCCAACACCCCAAATCACTCAACGCCCCAAAACACCCAGCACCCCAAATCAGCCAACACCCAAAGTCATCAAACCCAAATCAACCCATTGTCCTTCTCGTACAACACTTCAAACCTTTTGTATCCAGTATTTTTTACTGGGAAAAGGTTGAAAACGTAATGACCCACGTAACCAAAAGAATCGCATCGATATCGCTCACTCCCCGCCGCGGGCTGTATGGGGCGATATATCGCCGATTGATATTGGGGCGATGTCACTATACGTTTGTTAAGATTGCATTGTTTTTGTATACTTGTTGGGAAAGAGATTTACACTACGTATTACTGATACGTGCTGCGATGGTGGCGGGATAAACTAAGCAAATCCGACTACCAGACGGGGTACCGCCAAGGACCACTAGTAGATAGAGGACGTTACACTCGGATTTCGTGGAAATTTTTTTGAAGTCCGATTTTCACCGCAAAATACATTGGCGAGATAGCAAATTTTCACGTTTTTAATATTCAGAAGCCTGTTGTAATTGATTTAAGCCTGCTTCAAAAAAACCCATCTAACATTTTACTTTTAAGACCCTGTTCTATTGGTTTCTATTATGTTTTAGTCGCGAAAACGTTCTATAGATATAGTTTTATCACATTTTGACGTAGTCATGAAATTACATAGACTAGGGGGGGCCTATATATGCACTTTGGCTAGCTAAACTATAGCCAGCCTGGCCTAGCATATCAGGCCTTCTATATTAAATCTCTCTAATAAAAAAATTAAATTTGTATTGCCATAGCATATCTCATGTCATACAAACATGATAACAATATGCTAAGTTTGAGAATGGACACTCATTCATAATATAGGCCCATACTCAATTATATTTATATATCCATACTCCAACCAAGTTCCCTAATAAGTGGTTTCATCCACTGAAATCATTGATACAGCTGTTGTAGGCATTCAAAATACATGTCTACTGTGTACCACCTATGCTATTAAACCTAAGGTCTAAGCCCTGTATAGAGATAGAATAGACACATGAAATTTTCTAAATGTAAATATCTTTTATGATTTGTAAATCATAATCCACTATTTAACTTTAAATTTGTAAGTAAACTTAGCTATGTATGCCATTTTAGGAAATAGTTCATGTTAATCTGAGTGACTCTGTCAGATAAAAATGAGATTCAAACTTTTAAATAAAATTAAATAGGGCCTATATAGGCCTAGTAAGGTGGGTAGGCCTATCTAGTAGTATAAGCTAGCCTACTTTTGTTTTTGCAATTAAAAGGGTAGTTTTAGTCAATTGCAGAAGTGTTGTCATTTGGATTCCATAACTTCAAAGAACTAGGCCTATGTATTTATAGATATTGTATATATTGATTTCAATTGCTTACATTTCTTCCCTGGACAAAGATTTCCCTTAACCAAATTATCCTAGGGCCTACTCCACCCTAGTCTCTAGGCCTAATCAATGTTATATTTTGCATCTTCAATTGAGAAATCTAACTCACTGCTTATGCCTATCTTTATCAGCTTATCACCTATTATTACAGCTATCCATTGTTAATGCCATTTAAGTGCGGCATTCCCAACTGCAAAGGCAACTATTTGACTGGTCCAAAGGTTGCTGTTTATAGCTTTCCAAAGGACAAAGCAGATTGTGATGCCTGGATGATGGCTTTGCCCACTTCAGTTAAGGTACATGTGTTGTTATAATATATATATTATCTTATGCACTATTATTAAGTTTGGTCAAGCAAGTGTGCATTTAAATTTCATAGGTGACCACAATAAAAAAGATTTGTGCCCAACACTGGCCTGAAAATGCTCGGATGATAAAAGTAAAGCGTTTTCTGCGACCAGTTGATCCTCCAAGTATCTTTTCATCTGTCCCTATCAGTGCAGTACGCCAAACTGTGCCAAGTAAGATCTGATTCATCTGACTTATGCTATATGCTATTCATTAATAATATCCTTTTGGATGTGGGTCTATTGTTACTAACCATAATTTATATTTAGGATCATCCAGGGAGGTTTCTCAACGTTGTGTGCTTCTGAGCGAGCGAGCTGCTATTCCAGAAGAATTAGAAGAATTCAATGCTCAGGACCGCATCAGTTCATGGCAGACTTTTACTGAGCAGGTTCCCAAACTAGCCTGTGTTGTTACTGACAACTGGCTTGTGCAGCAAAAGTCAGATCGAGTGAACTTGATGATTGTAACTGAACGAACAGTCGAGGTGTCTATACCCCTGTCAGCATTTCTGATCTGCTTGGCTTTCAACACCGAATGGAGCGGTTCAGCCAGTTGGAGGCAGTTTTGAATAGGGTGAGGCATGCCGAGTTTACTCAGTCTGCTGAATTGGATAGCCATTTGCAGGCATTGCAAGCTACTACTGGTTCAACCAGCTACAGTCCTCAGCAGTTGTTTCTTCTCAGACAGCTAAAACTAAGTTCGCTTAATCCCAACGGAATCCGATACACTTCTGAGGACATCATGACTGCAGCCAGGTTCTATTTTGCCGGGAGAGGAGCTTATAAAACTTTGAGAGAGTACACCTGTTTGCCTCACCCATCTACACTCAAGCGGCACATTGGTGGTCTTGGCAGTGTTGGGTCAGACAGTGACTGCCAGTCGATTGTGCAGTCACATCTTGAAAACTGTAGCCCATTGCAGCGGTACTGCATCATTCTATTCGATGAAGTGTATGTCAAGCCGTCGCTACGCCGAATGCAACTTTACAGTAAATTGGAGTTAGTCTGTGACGACCATCAAACGTTGGCCTGTTGCTCTGCTGAAATTTCGCAGGGAGACTGGAAAATTGTTGACAATCTCCCACAACTGTCCGACAACATTTCTGATGCGGAGAATGCAGCGCTATATTTTATCAGTGGCTACGTGGCCTTTAAGGAAAAGCTCGACTGTCAGGCTGCTACGGTTTACGAACCAGCCTGTAGCAGTGAATTCACTTCGCTTCTTTCACGAGGGAAGCTGTGTCACCCTCCTGAGTGGCTGGTGGTATTTGCTTGCCTATGCTACGCTTACTTCAACGCTGCAACACCTCGTTGCGTCAACTACTGCCGGTCTGTCTTTTTAATTGTTTTCGATGCGTTCATGGATGTCCAGCTGCAGTCGGGGCAATTGACCCACGTATCTAGGCGTCTAGCAAATACCTTCTTTAAAGGATTGGTGCGACGCGAGTCACAGGCTGATGGACGTCCGCCCGATTCAAGTCAGCGGCGCTTGCGAAAGCTTGTGCCCTCAGGCTGAGTAGTTCAGTATTTATAATGCAAGTTAATCTTGGTCTCTGCCATAATTGCCACTGTAGCGCTACATGTATTTTAGCACTCCCGCGCAGTTAAAGTGTATTGCGCTGAAATTGCTTAAAGTTTATTGTTTCTGCGCTACAACCAGTTTCTTTAGTTACGTTATTTAGTTAAGGTGATCGAGAATAAGATGTTTGGATCAGAATTCTAGGAATGACAAGACCAGGATTCAGATGAATATTTATGGAAGCAGCCTGTTATTTGTGGTTACTAGTTACTATTTTACTAGTTAATACCTTCGCAACATTTTCCAGTTTTCTTGTGGCAAAAATGGTCCTTACATCGCTAGTATTTTGTTATATTTTTAAGCGTTTTTGATATTTCTATTCCGTGTTTTCTAGTTTAAGATCAAGGCCTTTATGTCCTTCCTTTGTTCGTGTGAGCTAGGTTGTTTCTTAAATTCTTTGTGCTGTTTTTCTCTGTTGTGCGTTTTAGGAGTTTGTTTTGCATAATACTTCGACTATGTAGCATAGAAAAACATATTTTTTTATTTATTGAGCGAAAGATGGTTTTTAAGTATTGACAATTCAGAATTTTCAGTTTTTCAGTTCAGGATCGCAGGCTGCAATTAGCCAGCTACATTTTGTGCTTTATTGCTTGTAGTAGAGATCGTTTAGCTTGTGCTTTACAGTTTTTGTAAAGTTTTAGAAGTTTTCGTTTTGCATTTTTGAAATTATTATTTACATGTTTATTGTAGTTTGTAAATACAAATCACTTATTATTCTCTAGGTTTATTTCTTTCAAGTTTTATACAAAACTTTTCGCTACAGCTTCCTACAGCAGGTCTGCAGGATGCGATTGTCTTTGCGTTGTTTTTTTGTTACTGTGTAGAGAATGAATGTATGCCTAGTTCTGAGTAATTAGTCATCTTGAGTAACTTTTAAAGAGCAGTAAGATCATCTTCATAGTGTCCTAGCTTCGTAGCTTTTGGAATTTCTAGGGGTACATGTACTCTACTGTACTTTTATTCCGCAAAAATGCTTTTAAAGCTACAAACTAATATTTTATATAAAACTGGAATAAATTCTGGACAACCTGGTGAAAGAATCAGCTCTTTATCTGCAAAGAAAAAAAAATGGCAGCAGTTTGAAAAATCGGCCTTCAAAAAAATTTGCACCATTTTAGAGTGTTACGTCCTTCTACTTAAGTAGTCCGTGGGTACCGCAAGGGCGAGAGACTGGAAATGCAGACACACTTAGTCGGCAACCGTGTCAAAAAGGACCTTGCTTGTGCAGTGGCTCTGCGCTCGCTGTTGAGTTCAGTGACGATGAAGAGTTTAAGAGTGGTTGTCAGTCACTCGAAAACTCCCACTTCTAGACACTGGGGACAAGTGCCTAGGCACATGCAAAATCAAGTAACTCTTACTGCAGCGGATCCTCTTGCGGTCTGTAGACGTCTGAGTCTTGTAGATTGTGGGGCTTAGCTAGCTAAGCTTCGTTGAGCGGTAGCGGCGGCCGGTTTCGGTGAACAGCTGTTGTCTCCTGGAGACCTTGACTTTATCTGTAGGTCGTCCAAAAAACGAGAGCGAATCAGAATTTCTTGCCGGTCCTCGAGCTCGGAATTAACAAATTTAGAACGTGCGCCCTAATAAACAATTTAACTCTCTGAGTTTCTCCAAATAGGTCCTCCTGAAGGGCGCGTCTTCTTCGTTACGTCCGAAACGTAACGGATAACTCAAATTAATCAATTAATCCTCTAGAAATTTATCCTAGGAAACCAGAAGGCCTTTCTCAGATGTGTCGACAATAAACGCGCGGCTCTCGTAAACTCAATTAATCAACAATTGTAAACGCTGTAGCAAATTAGAACTAAATCGGGTAAACGCTTACCAATCGGTCAGGATTTCTTCTCAGAGACCGCTCCGAGTCTGAAGTTTTGACTCGGATTTTCGATAATATTTATAGTAAAATTTCGAGGGAAAACTGGTTTAGAATCGGTTATTTACTTAGGTCATACGTATTTGACTAAGTGTGGTTCATAAATGTTTGAGTTTGAGTTACGTGGAATTAAACAAATATAGCTGTTGAAAATCGGTTCCTTGATCAAAAAAACGTTGGTCCTACGTGGGGTTCTGAGTCACTTCTGTTTATACACTTGACTCATTCTAAAATCGATATTCTTAAAATAGATATGACTCATTCTAAAATACATGTAGATAGACAATTTTCTTAGAAAAAAATATATTACTTTACGTAGTGCATTACGGTATGACTATAACGGCTCTCTACAACGACAGCGCGATTCCACGAGCACAGGCAGAGGCACAGGCTGCAGCTGCCGAACTGTTTGCGAGACGGTCAACCACCGGAAAAGGCAGATGCGGCAACTGCTGTCAGCGGGCGCCTCTACAGAGCATGGCGGTCGGCAGCGTTGGCCAGCCACTGGAAATGGACTTCATGGTGGGCCTGCCGAGGACCGATCGTGGAAATTCAGTCAATCCTGGAATCGAGACCTTCAGCAAGTGGACTGAGGCCTTTCCACTACCGTCTTAAGACGCTGAGCTCACAGCCCGGACGTTTGTCAACGAGTGGTTGGCTCGCTTCGGGAATCCCGCAGTCGGTGCATACCACTCTGAAGGAGACGGCGGTGGAGAACGGATGAACCGGACGCTAGGTGCTTGCACAAGTTGCGAGCACCTATGCAAGCAATTGCGGTCGCTGCGAGCATGGGTGAACGAGAATCAGCGAGACTGGGATCTTCATCAGCAGATTGCACTGATGGGCTACCACCTTCGGGCATTCATTTCGGCCGAGAACTGCGGCCACCACTGGACTACGGAGGTCTGGCGCCGGATGAGCAACGTCCGTGTGAATGGGTGGCCAAGCTGCGGAGCCGGCTGCAGACATCGCACGAAAAGGCGCGACAAAACTTGAAGGCGGCGCAACTGGTCTGCTTGAATAATCCGGTGTTAGGGTTTCGATCTGTTCTCCGGGGTTAAGGATCTCCGGCCCGGAGATCCAACACGAAAAATTACGCGATTTTACAATTTCAAAAGCCCAGCATGTGAGCAGCCTAGCTTGCGCAACTCTTTCGATAAGTTCATCCATTTAGTTCATACGGCCCTTTCACACAGCCATCAATCAAGTGGGGCTAAATTTAGACTTGGTTAGACTTGTTTTTAGTCTTACACACATGTACTCGTAAGTCGAATGTTTTAATCGCGTAATTTGACGGCGGAAGGAATGAGCCATTTTCAGTTTGGGATTTTCTTACTTTCTAATAGTCGAATGGCTACTTCGAAATCAAGTATTCCCCATTGTAAAGACTGCGATAGTGAAGGCGGCAGTGTGAGCGCGAAACGAAAGGCTTAAGGCCCCATATGGCCGTGGGCCCAATATATATATATTTGTTAGGCGACAGTGAACGATGCGTACATTCATGAACATGTACATTGCTACGCTATTGATGCTATTGATTAGGACAGAGCGGGCGAGAGAGAGAGAGAGAGAGAGAGCGCTGGCAACAGGCACCGCCCTGCTAGGTTAATTCAACTAGGTGGCAATAACACTTCTCCCAAAGCAGAAAGAAACAAAGAGGGGATAAAAGCTCGAATGACAGTCATCGAAGTACTCGTACAATAGTTCCAGTCCTTAATCAGCCCCAACCCCAAATCAGTCCTTGTAGCTGATTGGCTTGTCTTTGGCCGCGCGGGGATGCGGCCGCTGGGCAATGCCGCATTCTGGCGGCGTCGGTTCCGCGTTCGCCGCAGCGCCCTCTGCCGCCACCAGCGGGCGGATGTGCGTCAGGTGTCGAGTGCAGGTGCGGTCGCCCTGTTGTAGCACGTAGGAGTCACCCCGCCTGTCCACGACGGTCCAGGGCTCGACCTCGAAGGGTGTCTGAGTCTTCGTTCGCTGATTCCGCCTCCGTAGCACCGCAGTACCCGGCCTCACGCTGCAGGCCTTGGCCCTCCGGGAACGGTTGAAGTCCCTGGCCATCGCTCTGGTGTAGGCCGAGTGTCGCTGGGTCAGCTGTGTGCGATGATGGTACACGGGCTGCGAGGGGCGCGCCGACGGGACGGTGTCGTTGAAGGTCCGGCCCATTAGCAATTCGGCCGGCGCGACTCCGGTTGCCGAATGAGGAGTGACGCGGTATGCGAGGAGCCAGTCGTCTAGGGCACTGCGCCAGCTGCGGCCTTCGGCGATGGCCGCCCTGACGACCTTGTTGACGCATCGGTTGACGCGCTCGGTCGCTCCGTTGGCCTCCGGGTGCAGCGGGCAGATGCGGCGGTGCTTGACGCCGTGCTCAGCGAGAAAGCTGTGGAACTCTGCAGAGTTGAAGGGTGGGCCGTTGTCGCTGATGATTTCTTGTGGGATGCCGTACCTGCTGAAGAGAGTTTTCAGGTGTGGCAGCACAGCCTCTGCGGAGGTCGAACTGACGATGTTGATCTCTGGAAACTTTGAGTAAAGGTCTGTTGTCACTAGCAGCATTTTGTCCTGTACCGAACCGTAGAAGTCCATGCCGAGGACGAGCCAGGCTCCGTCGGGGAGCTGCGAGGGCTGAAGAGGTGGCGGATTGGTCGTTTTAGGCGACGTTGCTTGGCAGGCGAGGCAGCTTTGCACGAAAACCTGGCATTCGCCCCTCATGCCTGGCCACCACACCTTCGTTTGAAGCCGGTCTAGAGTTTTCCGCCAGCACTGATGGCCTTTGTGCGCCAGCTGGAGTACTACTCGCCGAAGACTCGCTGGCACGATGATCGAAGAACCGCGAAGCAGAACGCCGTCGTGGGCCGACAGTTCTTGCCGGATGCAGGCAAGCGCACGGAGCTCATGGTCGTTGCTGGTCCACTGGTTGGTCTGTAGTGCCGAGATGGCTGCCTGAGTGACACCGTCGAGCCTGGCCGCCTGCTTGATTGACTCGAAGCTGAGACCTTGTGGCGTCGATCCGAGGGCGATGGCGTTGATGAACTGCCGGTCGAGCACTTCGCCGGGGTTGTCGGTTGTCTGCATTTGCGGCTGCCTGCTGAGCACGTCGGCTGGGTTTTGCGGCCCGGGCTGGTAGATGATGTTGAAGCTGAGGTGCTGCACTCTCAGTGCCATACGCTCGATTCTGGGCGGCGGCCGAGACCCGGGCTGGAAGAGTGGTACCAGCGGGCGGTGGTCTGTCACGATGGTGAACCTTGGGCAGCCGCTGAGGTAGTGCTCGAATCGGAGGCAGCCAAACTTCACAGCAAGTGCCTCCCGCTCGATCTGAGCATACCGTTGCTCGACGGCCGTCAGCGATCTGCTGGCGAAGGCGATAGGTCTGCGGACTCCTCTCTTGTCCGTCTGGCTCAGGATAGCGCCGAGGCCGACCGGCGAGGCGTCCACGTGCACCTCCGTCTCCATGTCGACGTCGAAGAAGGCCAGAATGTTTTCCGAACAAATGGCGGCCCTAGTTTGTTTGAAGGCTTCTTGCTGCTTGTCCGTCCAGCTTCAGACGTGGCCCTTTTTGAGCAGCTCTCGCATCGGTTGAGTCAGGTCGGAGAAGTTAGGAATGCACCTTGACAGGTAGGTTGCCAGCCCAAGGAATGAGCGTAGCTCCGATGTGTTTGTGGGCACCTTGAAGGCCTTGAGCGCCTTTATTTTCTCCTCTGTTGGCTGGACGCCGCTGGCGCTGATGCGCATTCCGAGAAATTCGATGGAAGGTTGGGCGAGACGGCACTTATCGGGGTTAAGGGTGATCCCGTGGTCTCTGAGGCGCTGGAGGCACGCCTTCAAACGGCTGTTGTGTTCGGCCATGTTGCGTGCGAAGATCGTGATATCGTCGTGGGCCCACCTGACACCATTTAGGCCGCTGAGGACTCCCGTCATGACTCTCTGCAGCACCTCCGACGCGTTCGTGAAACCCATGCTGAGCCTGGTGAGTCGCATGAGGCCCAGCGGGGTGCTGAAGGTGAAGAGGTGGCGGGACTCCGGGCTCACGGGGATCTGGTGAAAGGCTTTCGTGATGTCTAACTCGCTAAATACGGTCGAGCCCGCCATGTCGTCAGTGATTTCCTCGAAGGTCGGGATCGGCTGCTTTTCCGGCACGGCAAAAGAGTTGACATTGCGAAGATCCTGGCAAATGCGAATGCCGCCAGACTCCTTTGGCACGACAACCATCCGGGAGACCCACGGTGAAGGCCCATGCACGCGCTCGATGATGCCTTCATCTAGCAGGAGCTGTAGCTCGTCGATGACGGCCTGTCGCTGGTGGACGGGTATCCTGGACGGTGGATGGCACACTGGCACGGCTTCGGGGCGCAGCCGAACGTCTACTTCAACGTCCTTGACCCGGCCAAGGCCTTCAAAAACTGGCTGGAACTCGCGAAGTATGTTGCCTAACCGTAAGTCCGGTTGTAGGTCGTTGTCCAGATTTTGATCGTGTTTGGCGAGTAGCTTCTTCAATGTCGAGGATTCGGCGCTGTCACGAGGTTTCACAGCGTTGATCTGTCGGGCCGGCTGCTGGATGTGTAGGATTCCCATGTCGAAGGCGGTGTTGCGCCCAAGCAGAGTGATGCCACTGCCCTTGGTGATGAAGAACGGGGCTTGTAGCTCATCTGAGTCGGTGCGGAGAGCTAGATCGGCAAGGCCAAGCACTTGCAGCGGTGTTGATGAGCCATAGCTGAAGATCTGCTGGGTGGCGCCACGCAGGGAAACGTGCTGCAGGTGTTGGAAGCTCGCGCCGCTGTCGACCAGCACGTTGAATTCTTTCCCTTCGATCTGCAGGCGCATGTTGGCCGATCTTTGCCCTGACGACGCAGCCGGCGTCTGTATCGTGAATGCTTCTTCGGTGAGGTGTCGGGCGAGACATAGATTGAGCTGCCGTCCGTGTTGTTTGCAACCACGTTGATGCTGGAAGAGTTCTGCTGCCGGCGTTGCCTGCAGGCCTTTGCGAGGTGGTTGGGCTTGCCGCATCACGAGCAGGTCTTCCCTTTCGCGGCGCCGCAGCTGCTGTGGCCGCGCTCTCCACAGCGGTAGCAGGTGGTGTTGGAGGCGAATGTCGGCCTCTGGCCGTTTGGCTGTGGCTGGTCTCTGCGCTGGTTTGATGCCGACTTGTGAATGGCCGCGATGCTGCTGCTGCTGCTCTCCATGGCTGTGGCCTGCTCTTCCGCGGCTTCTAGTGCGCGAGCCTGTCTGATAGCATCGTTCAATGCAATGTTGCTCTCCTGGAGCAGTCGCCGTCTGAGCTTGTCGGAGCAGCAAGTTGCGACGATCTGGTCTCTAATGAGAGAATCCTTCAGGGTGGAGAACTCGCAGGCTTCAGCAGCTGCCTTTAGTCTAGCGTACCAGGCGTCCACCGGCTCTCCAGTCTGCTGCACGCAAAGTCTGAACTGGTAGCGGGCGAAGACGATACTCTTGCGTTCGTCAAAGTGTGCTGTAAGAGCGGCCAGCAAGTTGCTGAAGCTGTCTTTCTTGTCGTCCGGCAGGTCCTTGACGATTTGGGCGATCTCCCTGCCTGCCGTGTAGGACAGCAGTTTGCACTTCTGAGTTTCGGCCGTAATTCCGGATGCGTCGATAAAGTCGCGGAAGCGATCGGCCCACACGGTCCACCGTTTAGAGATGTTTTGTTGATCAGTGTTTGTGCTGAATTGCTCAGGCGGTGGCAGGGAGATGAAATGCGCCATTGTGGCTAACCGTAGGGGTAAGCTCTGCTTGCGATGCCACTGTAAAGACTGCGATAGTGAAGGCGGCAGTGTGAGCGCGAAACGAAAGGCTTAAGGCCCCATATGGCCGTGGGCCCAATATATATATATATATTTGTTAGGCGACAGTGAACGATGCGTACATTCATGAACATGTACATTGCTACGCTATTGATGCTATTGATTAGGACAGAGCGGGCGAGAGAGAGAGAGAGAGCGCTGGCAACAGGCACCGCCCTGCTAGGCTAATTCAACTAGGTGGCAATAACACCCATGTATTGAACAATGACCACGCACTTACTAAACATGCCCTGGAGATCCCACAACGGTTACGGATCTCCTATCGCGGAGACCCATAACCGTTTGTAGTCTCCGAAGGAGATCTTACACCCTTTAAGGTCTCCTGTCGGAGATCCCAGCCCGTTTGCAGTCTCCGGATCGGCGACCCAAAACTGGTCGGAGCCCCGGAGGTTCTAAACCATAACACCGGCGTTGAAGTGAGGCGCGTTAGGAGTAAAAAGCAGATCTCGGAGGTTACCTACCGCAGTCAGCACGAGGCCAATGCTCGACGGCATCGACGGGTCGTGCATTTCAATCGCCTGAAGCCATGCAACACGGCCAGTCCTGACCAGGACAACCTGAGATTTGAGACCTGACAACCTGAGTCGACGCTCCATGCAGTCGGCGCCCCTGCTTTTTTCAAGCTCACCCAGAACAGGCGTTATTGTGTCAAAGTGAGAAGAACCGTTAACACTATTATTGCTTGAGTCTTCCCCTTTTTTACTAAAGTTTTCGTTTGTTCAAATAATCGGTCAGATTTCGTTGACACATAGCTGTTGAAAGTGAGTATAACGCATTTTTCCAAAGAAGGAGAGCATTGTCAGAGGCTCGAGACAGCTTATATTCATAGCATTTTCATATTTTTGTCCTCCCTGTTGTTGTCGGGACGGGTAAACCGCGACACTGGATGCAGCAGTTTTTCCGGTCTTTAACACTAAACCAGTATGTTGCTACGGAGGCGAGTGCTCAAATTAACTGTTCTACTCTTGTTGAGTTATAGAGCGATTCGGGGGGGGGGGTCGGGCCTCGAGTCTTTTTGTTATATTTCTTTCCGTACTCGTCGGGTTGTCCACCCCTCGGTTGCCACGGGGTTGATCGCCATCATGAAGATCTCCGGCGCAGGCACGCGTCTCGCTCAATAAATATTTTCTGCCTGGCTGCCTTCGCCTGTCAACCGCCTTGGCATTGTCTTTGATCTGAGATGGACTGGGGCCTTTTAGCCTCTGGTATGAATTGCCTACTATTATTTCATTTGCCTCTAACTGTTTTAAGTCCATTGTTATCTGTTTTGGCTTTGCCTCGGCCATCTCTGCTTAAACACGTTTCCAATGTCCCGCCCTCTGTACTGTTAAACTTCTAAGCCCCTTACCCGGCAACCCTCCTCAAGGCCTCCTTATACAAATATTTCCTTATACAACTAGAATAAGCAGCCGAAGACTAAACACTATAATTTTCAAGCCTGAAAATGAAAAAGCTAATTGTGGCAGCGCTTGTCGCTATCCTGCTTTTTCAGCAAAAAAATTGTTAAATCCTTTGTTAGGAGGCAGACCGACTGTTCATCTTTTGATTTGTTGTGCCTTTCTTATAGTTCTATTGATATTCCTAAAGCTTTTGTTTAGAATTAAAAAAAATGAATGAATGAAAAAACAGGCAATGAATATACCCAAACCTAACTAACCAGTGCTCTTTTAGTCCTGCATCCATGGCTGCCGCCTCTACTCAATGATCTACCTGGCCCACGACAAGAGCATCAAGAATGACGAGCTGTCTAACATGTGCTCCAAGCAGTGGCGTAGCCAGGATTTTTCTTTCGGGGGGGGGGGGCCGCGGCTATGGGGGGCGCCATATTATTCGGGAGGGGGCGCCATTACCGGGAGCACCAACTTTGTATGACTCTCAAAACCATCTACGGATTTAGATCACACTTTTTGCGGTTCAAGGGGTTACTCCGTCTCCACCATGGAATGGTAAGAGGCCACCAACAGACAAAACAGATGCGAAACGTAATGAAAAATTCTCGGGAAGGTACCACAGACGAGGTCCTTAAAGTTCGTCTCTTTTTTGCATTCTCTCTCATCAAATATTGAATTTGACAGACCATATTCAACAGTATCATATTATATATTTATATTGTTGATGGTTACAGGTGATTGAGGATTACTGAAAATTTTAAACTTTTAAAGGACCTAAAATATGTGATTACAGTTGTCAAAAACAAATGACAAATAGTCGAAAGCTAGCTACATGTATAAGCGCGTACTTAGGAATTCAAATGCGCAAAAAACTATCAATAATTAAGCACTAAACGTCATGTACGGTAGGGCATTTAGTATATGGTCACAGGCATTTTGTAAGCCTTTCGATTAGGTAAGATCAATAACAGTAAAAGCGTGATTACGAAATATCAAATATATCAAGTATACACAGTAGACAAAAGCATAACAGTGTAATTTTATTAATTTATTAACCTGCTTTTTTAGCTCAAATAGTCATATCTCGCACCGAAAACTACACGAGCGTACATGTATGTTGGCCGCTTGAATCAGGTGCTCTTACAGGAGCAATTTTAATCGACGAGCCGACGTAGCGAAAGAGTCCAGAACCTCCGTCGGAGTGGGGCAGTCGCTACGATGGCACTGAAGCAGAAGTAGTGATTCCAAGCGCTCTTCACCCATCGTGCTGCGACAACTTGTTAGTGTCTGCTTCAGTTTAGAGAATACCCTCTCTGGCTTGCAGGTTGACACAGGCAGAGTGGCATAGAAAGACAGTAGGCGATAAATATTGGGAAACTTCACTTTCCTGCAGGCTCGCAAAGCTAGTACCGCAGTGCCTGGACGCTCTTTAGAAGCGGCTGATGACCACTGCTGACGCCACAGCAGGTACTCTTGCTTAAGCACAGCAAACGGATCTGTCAACAGACTGCTGTACTTCTTTGCTGCTTCCTGGACAAGAGCAAGTTGCGCATCTAATTTTGTGTCATCAAAATTTGCTGGCAGAAGACAGCCTAGATTAAAGGCACGCTGCTGCGGGACTCCAAACCGCAGCTTGATGTCGTCTTTAATAACATCTACCGCCGGAAAATACACAGCAGTTCTGTAGTAGTCTTCTACACTACTAACAACAACCTGCGACTGCACCTGCTTCACCTGCGCATTCTGAAGACGAGCCACAGGGCGTCCCTGTCGAGGTACTTTTTGATCAATGTCAAGCTTGAGTGCGAGAGCCCGCGCTTCTCTAAATGAATCGTGAAACTGATTCTCACTTCGCTGAGCCTCCAACAATGAAAGAACTTCATTCACCTCATGGACGGCCTCGACAAGCTCACTGTCTGCAGCTTGAAGCTTTCGAGACACAGGCAGAAGCAATCCAGCAAGATTTTCCAGGACTATCATACCGACGATAAAATCAAAGTTGTGAACCGCAGCATGCAAAGTTGTTGCTGATCGAGCTGCCTCCGATCCACGCCAGGTCTTCATTTCTTCCAGAGCATCTACAACATGATTGAAAAGCTGACGAAACGTAACAACTGCAGTGTGACGTTCCAAAAATCGCGTCTCGCACAGGCTCGCAAGCTGGCGCTTTGATCCGACAGTCTCATCTGACTCTTGGATTATCTGCTTGAGTAGGAAAGTTCTTTTCCCACTGGACCGAAATGCAGCTACAACTTCTTGAATCACGCCTAGCGAGTTTCTGACAGTCGGAATTTTAACTGCACGCACTGCGCTCAGATTTAGCCATATGAGCCATGCAGTGGAAGTAATCGGCCTGAGGAGCTTGTCTCTGGATGTGTGCTGCGACTCCAACCCTCTCACTGGCCATCGCAGAGGCGCCATCATAGCACTGAGCCACGCATCGCGTAAGGTCAAGTCCAATCGCCTCCAACCGACGAAAAATTGCAGCGGCAATCTTCTCACCACTAAGCCGAACATCTTCCCATGAGTCGGTGCTGCCAGCAATGTCAGACACAAGCTCTAGCATTGACACAGGGTCTTCATTCTGCTGCACAGTGCCGTCAGCGGCGATGGACAGGTAGCGGGCAACGATCACAAGATGCTCTCTTTTCTGCAAATCCATTGTTTCATCAACTATCAAAGCCCAGCATTCAGCATTCTGAACTCGCAGGATGATCTTCTCTCTCAGCAACTTCAAGGCTACATCGAGGACTTCATTCTGGATCTGTGGAGAAAGATAAGAAGCATTGGCAGCTGCATGACTCACATGGTTTACAAGAGCAGCATCCCCACCTCGAGCTCGGAAACGCAACAGCGCGCGAAAGTTCCCATCGTTCATTTCAGGCTCGCCACCATCTAACAGAAGTGGCTGATTCTCCCCGCGATGACCTCGGAGAGTGATGTTCTGTCGAGCACATGTCAGGATGGAGTCAATAATTGGTATTAGACCTGCTCGACTTTTCGTGATCTCCTGCTGCCTTGCGGTCATAAGCTGCGATCGGATGTCCTGGTCTTTTTCTCCATTGTGAACGCACCTCTCAAACACCTTCATTTTTTCACAGTTTGCAATATGGTATGCGCTTTTTTCATGCAGTGAGAGTACACCTTGTTTTCCTGTTAAATCATCAAACCTTTGTAGAGGCATCGAAACAAGCGCACGGGCTTTCTGTCCACAACCGTTGCTGCGGCCACCAACTCCAGTGCCCAAGGAAAAAAGAACACAAGGTGTACAGAATGCACCTTCTAATCCAGAAATTTTGCTCACCGACAACCACGGAAAGCGCTCAAGGTGTTCAGGAAGCAGCTTTCTTTTACGTGAATGCCCTTGAACATGGTGAAGAGAAAATGGGTAATCCTCTTCATGAATGGGTCTCCAAGGCTGCAAAAAATAACTTCGTTCCTCACTTGAAAGGACGCGCGACTTCTGCACCGCAAGGCCGATATCTCTCACAGCAGATGCTGAATGACAGCTTGATGATTTAAAAAGTGAGCATGTAGTAGAACCGGTGGCTTGGTCACCAACAGAATGGGCGCCATCAGCGGCAGAATGGGCGCCATCAGCGGCAGAATGGGCGCCGTCACCGGCAGAATGGGCGCCATCAGCGGCAGAATGGGCGCCGTCACCGGCAGAAAGGGCGCCATCAGCGGCAGAACGGGCGCCATCAGCGGCAGAATGGGCGCCATCAGCGGCAGAATGGGCGCCATCAGCGGCAGAATGGGCGCCATCACTGACAGAATGGGCGCCATCAGCGGCAGAATGGGCTCTATCACCAGCGCCAGACGCAAGACCAGAGTCAAAAGTTTTGCTGACAGCCTTTAACATAGATGTTAGCTTTTGGCAGCCTGATGCGCTGGCTGTTAGAAGCTTTGCTTTCTTTTGACGACGATTTTCAGCCCCGGAACTTTTTCTCTTGTTTCGAGAAGCTTGGAGAGCCTCTCCAGGGGCGTTTAATTTTTTTATAGTGCTTTCCATCAAAATTTTGCCTCAATTGTTCGCCTTGCGAGTTAATAATTCAGGTGGAATTTGTGCTTGTCCCTACAAAGACACAATAAGCCACAGTATAGTAGTAAGGGCACAAAGACAGAAAATTGTCTGTCTGTCCGTAGGAAACCAAGACCTTAAGAGTGAGTAACCTAGAGTTTAACTCCCATGCCGCCTAAGTTGCTACTATGTACATTCTCGGCACGCGCGTGGCACGCCCCTCTGCCTCTAAAGTGCACGATCTTTGTCTATTTGCGTTTCTCACCCCCACTCCCCTTATAGTTCTAACCCTACCAGGGTTAGCTCGAGCCTCTTCTGTGTGGGCCCTGGGGCAGAGTTTGGGGGCTAGAGCCTCCACCCGTGGTCTTGGGGCGCTCCCCCTCTGCCCCGGCTCTTGTGCAAAGCTCTGAGCTCCCGTCAACTTAGTAACGGCCAAGACCCGCTCATAAGGGAGGGGGCGCCGCAAAGTTTTGGTCAGCCGATTGGGGGGGGGGCCGCGGCCCCCCTTGCCCCCCCTCTGGCTACGCCCCTGGCTCCAAGTCCTGCAAGCGTGGCTTCACTGATGGCGCCATCACTGATGAAATGGACAAAGCCTGTAATGTTGGGTGCAAGGAGCAGGCCCGGGTGTTCCAAGAGCATGGCATGTCCGACCATGCCGCCAAGATGTCGGTGATGCATGGCATCGGTCTGGCCCTGCCTGACATGCACTCGCCGTCGCCCTTCCACCAGCGCATCTTCCAGCAGATGCGCCAGATGCACGCTCGCATGATGGAGGCCATGAAGAACGCCAAGCACGCCATTGTCCAGCGCATCCAGATCCGCATCCACTCCATGCCTCCCGGACCCGATGGCAAGCCGCGCTACCAGGTTTGTACAGCTGGGGATGCTGGATAGTCTTGTATCCCGAGACAGACCAGCCGGCCTTACCTCACGCTCAGTACGAGCAGGTAGGGTCAGCACTCCAGTCCCGTTACTTACGCTCGTACCAACCCCCAGTCGTGCTGCACACACAGGCTGAAGGCCAGCAACCATGGTCGCGGCAAACGCACAGGCCCTGGTGACAGAATGCCTACTCTGGACTGGACCCAAAAGAACAAACCAAAGACTCGCACACTTACGCGGCCGCTGCAGAACTTGAGGCTCCTCGCTGCTGTCGCTCTAATAACTGACATGCTTACCAGCCGTAGGCTAATGTCTACTGTGCTGTGACTGTGTCTACTCTGGTTTATTTATTTCAGTGGCAATGTAGGTGCAGTGATATTTTAGCAAAACAGCTCTAGCGACGAGGCGACGGGGCGCGCGACCCCAATATACGAGCGTAGATGCTGAAAAGTAGTAGCAACCCTAAGCCGACAGCCAGCCAGGGAGAGAAAGAGAGAGAGAGCGGAGTGCAACCCAATGCACGGTGCCCGGCCAGAACGCCACGGCAGAGCCAATCAGCACGCATGGAGGGGTAGAAATTAAAACTGACGCGAGACAGCACACGAGGGAGGGGGCTTAGGCACAGACGAGGGTAGGGACGAAATGAGCAAATGAGCAATACGTGAAAGAAAGAAACAAAAAAATAACAAAAACAAAAAAGAAATACAAATAGAGAAAATAAGTGCACAAATTACGAATAACAAAATGAGTGCAAGTAAAGCCTTGCACCCGAAATCACCCAATAGCTTCAGTCTGGCCGAAGGTCAAGACATTGTAGTAGATAACTTCAGTCTAGCCTTCAATCACCGTGACAGGTGGAGATCCACGAGCGCCGCATTCCGGTGCTGGGCAGCAAAGGCAAAGACCAGCTTTCGAAGCCCCCGATCCGCCCAGACGGTCACCGGCCTCTTCTTGGCGGGAACAACCAAGGCAGGCTGCCGCAGGGAGACCCCAGCACCAAGAACCCCCAGCAAGCCATTTATGTTAGATTTCGCTTCCTGCCGCCCGGACCGGATGG
>NIVC01001601.1:97500-162500 GCA_002269645.1 Macrostomum lignano | reverse complement strand
TCCCTATTGTTATATTATTTCTGCTTTTTTAGGGATCTTAAAATGTGAAAATGAAAGATTAAAATAGCTATAAACCCAACCCAGAAAATTTGCAGTTTACCCATATAAGTTTCAACGCTGAGTTGCAAGTAGTCTTGGAGAAAAATTGCAACATACAGACAGACAAACATCGCACCAACTTTAGTATTAAGATTGTTTCTAAGGTTTGGGAATTTGTCGAATTTAAGATTAGGATTATTAATTTTTTATTTTTGTATTAGTTAGGGTGTCTGTGCAAGCACTGGAAAAGCGCTTACATCGGAGCGCTAAAAACAAGGCCCCTCTAACTCGTCTCGACTAAATATCTAAGCAGACCAGCTGCTCTAGACAAGCCGAATTCAATGCCTAAAGGACAATACCCAAGCTTAGGTTTAAAGGCCAAGCCAGCAGCCTGTGAACGCGTGACACAGTAGGGTTGAGGGGGGTTGATGGTGGCCTAAACAACAACACGGAAAGAAGTGTACTGCGGAGAGATCTGTACTGCGTGAGCGCTAACCCTAACCCGTTAAAACCATCTTCTGTTTCGCATGGTGCCTACATTGTATTGCTCTCGTTGACTAAAGACCCTCCTTACACACTCATTAGGGTCTTTAGAGGCCAGTGTGTTTAAAAGTGCATCGCTGCTATCGCATGAGATGAACACAGTCCCGTGTATAGTACTTTCCTTTCGACAGTTATGATTTCTTGCTTCTTAAAAATAGATAGAAATACAGACTTGAGCAAAGCTGGTGGGCATCCATACCCATTTAGTTTTATGCCATAGCCCCAAAAGTGTTAAGCCTCCCGGCAAGACAAAAACTATCATGTAATGGTAAGTAGATTTAAAAGTATAGTATGACATAAAAAGTGGGCAAATGTAGATAGGATACATGTGCAGTCCGGGTGTGGGATTGTGTAACAATATATTTCTCATACTCGTACGCAACTATGCAACTTTCAAATTAAGCTTTCTTAAACTACGTATAGCGAATTTATTTAAACTTTAGACAATTTCTGCAAAACATTCCGATCAAGGTGTCCCAACCTGACTTCAGTTAGTGCAGAGTCCTCGCACCAGTGCATTAGCGATCTGCTCCGTGGGTGTCGGCTTACATCTGCGCGACTGGCCTAACAATCCAACCAAAAGTGCAGGAAAATCACCTGATTACAATCTAAATGGTATTATTCTACTGTTGAGTTCACGAGCGCAGTTTTCTAGCTCGTACTTAAAGTAGGCAATTAGCGAATATTGTCAATAAACTATCGGCTGAGCCTGTAAAATTGCTTGTACCTATTTCAGCTGTTCCCGAAATTTAGCCGGCGATATGTCTCCTGCCGTGGCGGCCTCGGGAATCGTGATCTACCGCACAGTGTCGGCGGGAGTGCAGTACCTGCTGCTGCACGCCACCATCGAGGAGGGACTGTGGACTCCGCCTGTCGCGACCTCTTAGTCATTTCTTTAGTTCACCTTCACCTGTCTCTGATTATTGTTTTCTCTCTCTGTCTAGCTCAATCTTGTTATTCTTATCTCTCTCTCCCTTGCTGCCTTCTGATTGGCTCTCCATTCTCGCCTCTCTTTTCAGTCGCGCACTCCACCCCCTCTTTATTATCTGGAGTCAACCCATCTAAGTTAGTCATAAATATACTGGTTTGGGCCCTGCGCCACGTGGATCCCGGGGGAAGATTTGCCATCAGGGAGACTGCGGAGGAGTGCGGTTTGAGAGAGGGGGCGGACTATGGGCTGGTGCCGGACTGGGTTCACGCCGTCAGCTATGTCGCCTTCGGGTTCGCGCTGACGACTTGCCTTGTGTAAATGTACACTGTAAGAGTACTGTCAGCAGAAGAGAAAATTCCAAGCAGTTCAGGCATAAGGGCTTGACAGCCCACCACTCCAAATCACCCACCACCCCAAAACACCCACCACCCCAAAACACTTACAACCCTAAAACACCCACCACCCCAATTCACCCACCACCTAAAAACATCCACCACCCCAAAACACCCACCACCCCAAAACACTTACAACCCTAAAACACCCAACCCTAAAACACCCCACCCCAAAACACCCACCACCCCAAAACATCCACCACCCCAAAACACCCACCACCCCAAAACACTTACAACCCTAAAACACCCAACCCTAAAACACCCCACCCCAAAACACCCACCACCCCAAAACATCCACCACCCCAAAACACCCACCACCCTAAAACACCCCCACCCTAAAACACCCCCACCCTAAAACACCCACCACCCTGAAACACCCCACCCCAAAACACCCACCACCCTAAAACACCCCCTACCCCAAAACACCCACCACCCTAAAACACCCCCACCCTAAAACACCCCCACCCTAAAACACCCCCACCCTAAAACACCCCCACCCCAAAACACCCACCACCCCAAAACATCCACCACCCCAAAACACCCACCACCCTAAAACGCCCCCTACCCCAAAACACCAACAAACCTAAAACAAGCAAAGCAGCCACCACCTCACAACACCAAACGATTTGTATTCAGTATTTTGTACTCGTAAAAGGATGAAAGCTTAATGATTAACGCAGTCTGTCTGATGTGTCGCAACGTGGTGCAAGTTATTGCATTTCAAAAATATTGGAAATTTTTTCTGCAGGGTGGAGCAAACCCGCACGGTTTGATTTCCTTGTATTCTCAGTTCAAGCGAGCAAGTTTTGTTTAGCGGGAAATAATAAGCTCGTTGTTTTGCAGCGGAGATGGCTTTAGCTTGATTCCGCATGTTTGCAACAAACTGAACAGCGAATTTTGGCCATTTTCGAATTCGGGTTTCGGACTTTTGAATTAAATAAACAAAATATTATTTATATTGAAAATTAACAAACTGTTTGGACAGATAGAGAAAAAAATTGTTACAAGACAAGGATAGAGAGAGTCATGCTACAGAGACCACAAGTGCCGCGCATAAATGATGAATAATCATGTCAATAAACGCATTGTAACAGCACATTAGTTGGAGCTAGCAATAGATTAGAACAAAGCAGATTGGTAAGTCCAACATTCAGGTAACGAGGCTGTGCGCTAGAAGCTTCATTTGTTGTGTAAACATTACAGAAGATGGACAAGTAAAACAATACGTTTTGGGCATAAATATATCTTAAAAATAGGTCATGAGTGCCCTGAATGCATATACATATATGATTACAAAGAATAAATTAAATGTATTAGTTACATTGTGCATCACAAATTTCGCTCCTATGTATTTATAGCCACCTCAATCCGCGAGTAATTACGTTTTTACTTCTAGGCTTGTATTTCCGCCTTTCACCTCGCTCCGTGTGAATATTCCATCCACCCCCGCCGCGCACCTACCTCCCCATTTTCATTTTGAACAGCCACTTCACCCTGCGTACATTCTTTCAGCCCCGCTCGCTACACACCCACCTCCCCATTTTCATTCAGAACAACCGCCTCACTCTTCGTACATTCTTTCAGCCCCGCTCGCTACACACCCACCTCCCCATTTCTATTCTGAACAACCACCTCACTCTTCGTACATTCTTTCAGCCCCGCTCGCTACACACCCACCTCCCCATTTCCATTCTGAACAACCACCTCACTCTTCGTACATTCTTTCAGCCCCGCTCGCTACACACCCATTTTCATTCTGAACAACCACCTCACTTTCGTACATTCTTTCAGTCCCGTACGCTTGCACAGCCACCTACCCATTTCTACTTGTGCAGTAAACAGATTTGAATATGCGCTAAAATCGAATACAATAGGAGGTTTTGCGTGAATTTGTTTCGACAATTTTGGTTTTGAACAAAAAAAGATAATAATAAATAGCTTCGATTTTGCATAAGAAGCCTAGCAACTAGAACAGCGAGGTGATCCGAGGTGTCAGGGTGCAGGAACGAACACCACGAAACAACATGCAAGCGTCACTCACTGGTAAATTCATGTACATAAGCGATGGGAAACATTATTGATAAACCGATTGATTTCGTAGCAAGCAAGTAGCGCATCACAATAAAAGTGTATCAGGATTGACCCTATGTTATTATGCAAGACTTTAAGAGGATAGAAATTATGATAGAAAAGATAGGAAAAGTTCAAATATTTCACACTTGCTACTACTCGCACGGCCATCGAGTAGAATGTTCGGACTGAAACAGCCTTTCTATAAACGAATTGTTGGACTCTTCAGAACTAATTTTAAAAGCATTTCATATAGATCTAAAAAGACAAGAAGGTGCAAAATTTTCCTAGAATATACTTGAATCACAAATTGCATTTTTGCATACGAAAGGAACGACCAAAAGCGGAAAACTTTATGACAAAATCATCGATAATTAAGTCGCGAAGCAGTTATGATTAAAAATAACGCGAGATTCCGTGAAGAAGCGGTATGAATTTAAATAATTCAGAACAGAGTGCAGACTGCAGGCATAATGTGCAAATCTGCATGCCGGAGCATCAGGATGTGGCGGCTCCGTCTGAGACCAGCTGCCGATAGAAGTGCGAGTTCAGAAACCTGGGGTAAGAGTCCCGGTGCATTAGGGTGAAGATTTGCACCTGCGCGTCGTCGAATGTATGCGCTGTTGGCTCCACCATGTTCTTGTTGATGATCTCGCGGACCCTTGCGTCCAGGCTCACCTGCGGTGGGGAAAATTCGGGGAGCTCTGCTCACACAGTGTTCCTGCATGTACATGAATAGCTGCCCGACCTAGCACTCGAAACATGCACCCACCACCCCGAAACAGCCAAAACACCCACCACCCAAAACAGCCAAAAAACCACTACCCCAAAAACATAACGGCTACTACCCCTACACCACCCCAAAACACCCACCACCACCCAAAACACCCACCACCCCAAAACACCCACCATCCCAAAACACCCACCAGCCTAAAACACCCACCACCCCAAAACACCCACCAGCCCAAAACACCCACCAGCCCAAAACACCCACCAGCCCAAAACACCCACCACACCAAAAAACCCACCGCCCCAAAACACCCACCACCCCAAAACATCCACTACCCTAAAACACCCACCACCCTAAAAAACCCACCGCCCCAAAACACCCACCACCCCAAAACATCCACTACCCTAAAACACCCACCACCCTAAAACATCTGTCGCCCCAAAACACTCACCACCCCAAAACACCCACCACCCCAAAACACCCCACCACCCCAAAACACCCCACCACCCCAAAAAACCCACCAGCCCCAAACACCCACCACCCCAAAACACTCACCACCCCAAAACACCCACCACCCCAAAACACCCACCACCCCAAAAAACCCACTAACCTAAAACACCCACCACCCCAAAACATCCAATACCCTAAAACACCCACCACCCTAAAACATCTATCGCCCCAAAACACTCACCACCACAACCACCCAACGATCCTAAAACATCCACACTACCCTAAAACACCCACCAACCCACAACACCCGACCGCCAGCAGAAACTCTCAGCAGCTTTTTGGCCCGAGTAAAATGCAACGGCTCTCAAGACTCACCTCTTTAGGACTGAGAATCGAGATATAATCCTCATAGATCACCCGCGCCTTCTCCTCCACGCCTTCGGGAGTGGACTCAAGCTTGAGATCCTCGCACGCCAGCCAGAACAGAATGTTCTCTTCGCTGTACTCGGACTTGAGGTATTCGCGGAACACTTTGCGACCATCTGGGATTATAAGTTGTGATTTATTGCATTCTGCAGTTCTGAACTATGAGTAGCTGTAAATCTGCTAGCAATCGCCATACATTAACTTTATATCAAAAGACAGTAGAAGTCAATACAGAATAATATTATAGAGTACACCAGAGTGAATTGGAGAGGGGAGATGGATGAGAAGAGCGAAAACTTTAATCTTCGCACAGCCTGCAGCGCAGACCGCTGAGTCGGATGCGTTCGCCCGCTGAACTGCCCTGCCCCCCCCCCCGATGAGAAGAGAGAGCTGAGAGAGAGGAAGGAGATGAGGGAGCTGCAGTCTCCAAAGCACCGCCTGCATCGCGTGCTCTACAGTGCAGATCGGGCATGCGTGGCGGTTGAGGCCGTTATAAATGATAAATCATATTCCTTTGTTAGCGATTTTTAATTAAAATAATTTGATCAAGAATAATGAGGGATTGGGGATTACTGAAACCTCATTTGAGTCTGGCGTCCTTTCTGCATGGCTGGCATTTTTTTGAGAGCTTTGCTCCATCAGAAATTTGACTCTTGGCTTCTTGGCTTGTAAGCCTGCAGAGGATTTTCGGATTAACAATCCCCAAACCGAAAGGCTGATGGGATTAATGCAGAACGGGAAGGAATGGGTGCTAGAGTGGAGAGAGACGGAGATGAAGGGAGAGAGAGACGGAGATGAAGGGAGAGAGACGGAGATGAAGGGAGAGAGACGGAGATGAAGGGAGAGAGACGGAGATGAAGGGAGAGAGACGGAGATGAAGGGAGAGAGACGGAGATGAAGGGAGAGAGACGGAGATGAAGGGAGAGAGACAGAGATGAAGGGAGAGAGACGGAGATGAAGGGAGAGAGACGGAGATGAAGGGAGAGAGACGGAGATGAAGGGAGAGAGACGGAGATGAAGGGAGAGAGACAGAGATGAAGGGAGAGAGACGGAGATGAAGGGAGAGAGACGGAGATGAAGGGAGAGAGACGGAGATGAAGGGAGAGAGACAGAGATGAAGGGAGAGAGACGGAGATGAAGGGAGAGAGACAGAGATGAAGGGAGAGAGACGGAGATGAAGGGACAGGGAGAGAGAGACGGAGATTAAGGGAGAGAGACGGAGATGAAGGGAGAGAGACAGAGATGAAGGGAGAGAGACGGAGATTAAGGGAGAGAGATGGAGATGAAGGGAGAGAGACGGAGATGAAGGGAGAGAGACGGAGACGGAGACGGAGGGAGAGAGAGACTTAAATAAAAGGAGAGAAGGAAGTGAGAGATGGAAAAGAAAGGAGACTGACCGAGATGAAGGGAGAGAGACTGAAGGAGGAGAAGGAAGTCAGCAAGAGTGCAGCGAGTTCAAGCCAGAGCTGATGCCCCCGCTAGGACTCAGTACGCCATGGGAAATGCACAAAGGCGGTCAAGAATGGACAGTTGTCAAGGGGCCCGCCCGCCACTCAGGGAGGAGTTGTTGTGAAAATTAGTCGAATTTTTCGGGGCGTGGTTGGCTGGGCCATGGGTGCACTTTAGACGGAGTCGGGGCTGCAAAATCGGGAATTGTTTCCCAATCCAGATAACTAGAAATGTAAGGAAATCCATGACGGATGCGAGGCAGGAGCGGATCTCACTGATTGATTTATGAGATGGCATAAACGGCCCTCAAGCTGATCGCGGCTCATAGCTGCGTATCGCATTACAATCCAACAATAATTAAAGCCAGTCAGGCGGAGAGGCCTGCAGGTAGACGAAATATGAGATTTCATTCTCGGGGGGGGGCTTTTACAAAGGCTTTAACCATGCAGATGCCGAGTAGACTGGTACTGCCTCAGCGGCCTGTCTACCGACATGTATTGTAAAAAACTTTTCTTTAATTGCAACTGGCCACGGAGAGACAGGAAACTATACCGGAATTCCCTCCATTTCTCTCCCAGAATTCCCTCCATTTCTCTACCGGAATTCCCTCCATTTCTCTCCCGGAATTCCCTCCATTTCTCTCCCAGAATTCCCTCCATTTATCTACCGGAGTTCCCCCCATTTCTCTACCGGAATTCCCTCCATCTCTCTCCCGGAATTCCCTCCATTTCTCTCCTAGAATTCCCTCCATTTATCTACCGGAGTTCCCCCCATTTCTCTACCGGAATTCCCTCCATCTCTCTCCCGGAATTCCCTCCATTTCTCTACCGGAATTCCCTCCATTTCTCTACCGGAATTCCCCCATTTCTCTACCGGACTTCCCTCCATTTCTCTCCCGGAATTCCCTCCATTTCTCTCCTAGAATTCCCTCCATTTATCTACCGGAGTTCCCTTCATTTCTCTACCGGAATTCCTTCCATTTCTCTACCGGAATTCACTCCATTCTCTCCCGGAATTCCCTCCATTTCTCTACCGGAATTCCCCCATTTCTCTACCGGAATTCCCTCCATTTCTCTACCGGAATTCCCTCCATTTCTCTACCGGAATTCCCTCCATTTCTCTCCTGGAATTCCCTCCCTTTCTCTACCGGAATTCTCTCCATTTCTCTCCTGGAATTCCCTCCATTTCTCTACCGGAGTTCCCTCCATTTCTCTCCTGGAATTCCCTTCATTTATCTACTGGAATTCTCTCCATTTCTCTCCTGGAATTCCCTCCATTTCTCTACCGGAATTCCCCCATTTCTCTACCGGAATTCCCTCCATTTCTCTACCGGAATTCCCTCCATTTATCTACCGGAATTCCCTCCATTTCTCTACCGGAATTCCCTCCATTTCTCTACCGGAATTCCCTTTCTCATTAGGGGACAACCCCAAGGCTCACAGAGACTGCACATACCTGACAATTAGAAAGTCAGTGCAGCTGTACACCCTGTGTGGCGTGTGCATGAGTGCTGTGCTTGCGTACAGTATTCCACTATTAAGGTCTGTTGCAATAGCAGAATAATTATCATTTTTCAGATATCATAACCGGAGCTGAATTTATCAGAATCGCAGACGCTATTCGCTTGAAGTGCAAAAAGCACTTCTAGAAATAATAATTGAAACAGAACTCACTGGCGCTCTGCATCAGCGCATCGAAGGACTCTCCCCATTGCTTGGCTTCCTCCTTGGAGATGCTGCAAGGCGATGGCGGATATGAAAATCAATATTTTTCCCAGCCTTTCTTCACGGTTTCCCGTGTGGCTGATTCCCCAAGGAAAAAACAACGCAGGTGCGACACAGCAGCCTTTGTGCCTCATCAAATCACTTGCCGGGAACAGCTGGGATCGGGCAGGAAGATTATCTCTGCAATCCCCAATTCTAATTAGGGAAATATCGCAGAAATATCTATCTATCTATCTATCTATCTATCTATCTATCTATCTATCTATCTATCTATCTATCTATCTATCTATCTATCTATCTATCTATCTATCTATCTATCTATCTATCTATCTATCTATCTATCTATCTATCTATCTATCTATCTATCTATCTATCTATCTATCTATCTATCTATCTATCTATCTATCTATCTATCTATCTATCTATCTATCTATCTATCTATCTATCTATCTATCTATCTATCTATCTATCTATCTATCTATCTATCTATCTATCTATCTATCTATCTATCTATCTATCTATCTATCTATCTATCTATCTATCTATCTATCTATCTATCTATCTATCTATCTATCTATCTATCTATCTATCTATCTATCTATCTATCTATCTATCTATCCATCTATCTATTCTATCTATTCTATCCACCAGCAGTCTCACCTGCCGAAGTCGAAGGCAGAGATGTCCTTTGCAGTCTGCGACACTCCCGACTGCCTGGGCGTCACCTCCTGCCTGTTGGACTTGACGCTGAGGCTGGAAGCGCAGCAGAAAGTCATGCTGTCAGGACTGTTCCCACTCTGTCTCACCTATGCGGCTGCTCAGTCCTGAGCTCAAAAGCCTTTCCGCTAAAGAAGAGCCCCTCTCTCTCTGAGCCCCTGCAGTTCACAGACAGAAGCCTCCGGGCAAATCCTTATTACCCGAGCGCAAATGCGAGACCAATGGCCGAAGACAGGGGGCGGGTGGGGTACTTGAATGGGACGGCAAGGACTGGGAAATCGGTGCTCAGGCGGAACCGCCCACTCCCCATTCTCTATTCAATCCCCCGCGCGCCCCGGGGGGTCGGGCAGCGGAAGCAGCAGCCAGTGACGGCGCATCTCGCCGATCCCAGATTTCAGCGGCGCGGATTAAGTGAGCACTCGGGGGGACAGGCTGAGAGGGGAATGGAGAGGTGAGCAGGGCCTGAGCAGATATGGCTGGCAGGGCCAATTCTGTCAGCCTGAAAGGCGAAGCGCAAAGCAGAAATTTCTCGATGGGGAACGGGCAGCGGGAACCGCGGGATTAAATCCCCGTTTGGGATGAGCAGCTCAGGTTTCCCTGTTTGAGCCTTCTCTGGTCCACTCTCACACTGCAGTCACCGCGTTCCTGCATGGGAAATTCTGCGGATTTCAGGCTCCTTCTGACCTCATTTCCAACTACTGTGTCAACTGAAACACCTCACCTTTCTCTTTGTTCGACTCTCTCCTCTCCCCCTCGCTCCCCATCTCCCCTTCTCTTCTCTTCTCTCTCCCATTCCGTCTTCCCTTCTCTCTCCCCTTCTCTCTCTCCTTCTCTCTCCCCTTCTCTCTCTCCTTCTCTCTCCCCTTCTCTCTCTCCTTCTCTCTCCCCTTCTCTCTTCCCTTCTCTTCTCTCTTCCCTTCTCTCTCCCCTTCTCTCTTCCCTTCTCTCTCCCCTTCTCTCTTCCCTTCTCTCTCCCCTTCTCTCTTCCCTTCTCTCTTCCCTTCTCTCTTCCCTTCTCTCTTCCCTTCTCTCTTCCCTTCTCTCTCCCCTTCTCTCTCCCCTTCTCTCTTCCCTTCTCTCTTCCCTTCTCTCTCCCCTTCTCTCTCCCCTTCTCTCTTCCCTTCTCTCTCCCCTTCTCTCTCTCTCCTTCTCACTCCACTTCTCTCTTCCCTTCTCTCTCCCCTTCTCTCTCTCCTTCTCTCTCCCCTTCTCTCTTCCCTTCTCTCTCCCCTTCTCTCTTCCCTTCTCTCTCCCCTTCTCTCTCTCTCCTTCTCACTCCACTTCTCTCTTCCCTTCTCTCTCCCCTTCTCTCTCCCCTTCTCTCTCTCTCCTTCTCACTCCACTTCTCTCTTCCCTTCTCTCTCTCCTTCTCTCTCTTCTTCTCTCTTCCCTTCTTTCTTCCCTTCTCTCTCCCCTTCTCTTCCCTTCTCTCTTCCCTTCTCTCTCCCCTTCTCTCTTCCCTTCTCTCTCCCTTCTCTCTCCCCTTCTCTCTTCCCTTCTCTCTCTTCCTCTTCTCTCTCTCCCTTCTCTCTCCCCTTCTCTCTCCCCTTCTCTCTTCCCTTCTCTCTCCCCTTCTCTCTCCCCTTCTCTCTTCCCTTCTCTCTCCCCTTCTCTCTTCCCTTCTCTCTTCCCTTCTCTCTTCCCTTCTCTCTTCCCTTCTCTCTCCCCTTCTCTCTTCCCTTCTCTCTTCCCTTCTCTCTCCCCTTCTCTCTTCCCTTCTCTCTCCCCTTCTCTCTTCCCTTCTCTCTTCCCTTCTCTCTTCCCTTCTCTCTCCTTCTCTCTCCCTTCTCTCTTCCCTTCTCTCTTCCCTTCTCTCTCCCCTTCTCTCTCCCCTTCTCTCTCCCTTCTCTCTCCCTTCTCTCTTCCCTTCTCTCTTCCCTTCTCTCTTCCCTTCTCTCTTCCCTTCTCTCTTCCCTTCTCTCTCCCCTCTCTTCCCTTCTCTCTTCCCTTCTCTCTTCCCTTCTCTCTCCCCTTCTCTCTCCCCTTCTCTCTTCCCTTCTCTCTCCCCTTCTCTCTTCCCTTCTCTCTCCCCTTCTCTCTCCCCTTCTCTCTCCCCTTCTCTCTTCCCTTCTCTCTCCCCTTCTCTCTCCCCTTCTCTCTCCCCTTCTCTCCCCCCTTCTCTCTCCCCTTCTCTCTCTCTCCTTCTCACTCCACTTCTCTCTTCCCTTCTCTCTCTCCTTCTCTCTCTCCTTCTCTCTCCCCTTCTCTCTTCCCTTCTCTCTTCCCTTCTCTCTTCCCTTCTCTCTCCCCTTCTCTCTCCCCTTCTCTCTCCCCTTCTCTCTTCCCTTCTCTCTTCCCTTCTCTCTTCCCTTCTCTCTCTCCTTCTCTCTCCCCTTCTCTCTTCCCTTCTCTCTTCCCTTCTCTCTTCCCTTCTCTCTCCCCTTCTCTCTCCCCTTCTCTCTCCCCTTCTCTCTTCCCTTCTCTCTTCCCTTCTCTCTTCCCTTCTCTCTTCCCTTCTCTCTTCCCTTTTCTCTCCCCTTCTCTCTTCCCTTCTCTCTTCCCTTCTCTCTTCCCTTCTCTCTTCCCTTCTCTCTCCCCTTCTCTCTCCCCTTCTCTCTCCCCTTCTCTCTTCCCTTCTCTCTTCCCTTCTCTCTTCCCTTCTCTCTCCCCTTCTCTCTTCCCTTCTCTCTCCCCTTCTCTCTCCCCTTCTCTCTCCCCTTCTCTCCCCCCTTCTCTCTCCCCTTCTCTCTTCCCTTCTCTCTTCCCTTCTCTCTTCCCTTCTCTCTTCCCTTCTCTCTTCCCTTCTCTCTCCCCTTCTCTCTCTCTCTCCTTCTCTCTCCCCTTCTCTCTTCCCTTCTCTCTTCCCTTCTCTCTCCCCTTCTCTCTCTCTCCTTCTCACTCCCCTTCTCTCTTTTTCCTATCTTCTTTCCTCTCTCTCACTTTATATTTTTCATTCTAATAAACCAATCCAAACTTTCTCAATTTTTTAAATACTGTTTCTCGTTTATCATATTTTCTGGTATTCTCAAAAAACCTATACATTTTTTTGTTTGCGGAACCGCAATGTCCTCTAAGGAGCCTGATCTTTCTGGTCTAGATTCTGTATAGCAGCAGTTGTCCTGAAATAACAACTCGCATTGCTAATTTGATGATTTCTCAAATAAATTAAATTATATCTCCGCGATACCCTACTGCAAGTAGCCAGTATAGAAAGGTACAAGTTACTATTTTACAACAGAGAAAATGATTGGCAGCACTAACCAGGAGCAGGAGCAGCAGCAGCACCAGCAGAAGCAGCAGGTCTTGTTGCCTCGTCTCGCCTCGCCGCCGCCGTCTCCGCCTTCATCGCCAATCGGACCGTCGGGTGCGTCGCCGCTGTGCGACCGACTGCCGTTGCGGTTGTTCCTGCCGCCGCCGCCGCCGCCGCCGCCGCTGCTGCTGGAGGCGTTGTACTTCAGCAGTGCCCGCTGGGTCTGCTTCTGTGCATCGGAATTGCCGCCGCCGGAGCCGCCGCTGCTGCTCTTTCGATAAGTTTTCATGGCGGCGCTCATGACTGGCTAGGCGGGAGCGGATGAGGATAAAAAGTTCTTGGTGTACTTCTTTGATACATCCAACAACTAGCTAAATATAGAAATAGTGTTCCTGTTCAATGAAGTGCTAATGTTTGATAGTTAATTTCTTTAAATAGTGGATTGCTAATCTATTCCGCATACATAATGGGATATAATGGATTGCTAATCTATAGCCTACATGAAGATCAAGGAATAGATGGATTGCTAATCTATAGCCTACACGAAGATTAAGGAATAGATGGATTGCTAATCTATAGCCTACATGAAGATCAAGGAATAGATGGATTGCTAATCTATAGCCTACATGAAGATCAAGGAATAGATGGATTGCTAATCTATAGCCTACATGAAGATTAAGGAATAGATGGATTGCTAATCTATAGCCTACATGAAGATTAAGGAATAGAATGGATTGCTAATCTATAGCCTACATGAAGATTAAGGAATAGAATGGATTGCTAATCTATAGCCTACATGAAGATTAAGGAATAGAATGGATTGCTAATCTATAGCCTACATGAAGATTAAGGAATAGAATGGATTGCTAATCTATAGCCTACATGAAGATCAAGGAATAGATGGATTGCTAATCTATAGCCTACATGAATATCAAGGAATAGATGGATTGCTAATCTAGCCTACTGTTAGATTCCAGCCTTGAGTCTATTTTAAGCAAAGCCAGGGTTGGTCCCATTGATCAGGTCAGCGCAGCCAGAGACCATCAACTGAGAGAAGCCACCAAAACTTCCCTAGGGGCGGATTTGGGATAAAAATGAGGCGGACAGACAAGCAGGGATTCCAGCTGAGTTTGGGGGCGATGGGGTCTCTGAGCAGGGGGGAAATTTATAAAACCAACGAAATGAAGCACTGAAAAGCGACACGGCCGATTGGGAGACGGGAAATGAGGCCAAATGGGTGCAGGGGAGGCTGCGATCTGCGTGTGGGGAAGGATTAAGCTAAATAGAAATGGAGACGGGTCGAAAGGGATATTAAGAAGGTGGGAGTAGAGTAGGGACAAATGGTGGAGGAGGTGGATGGGTGTAAAGAAAGGTGAAGAATATTTATACAGCTGATACCAAAGAAATCCGCTCAGTGAGAAATTCAAAAAGCAGGCGAAGATTGCGAGAGAGGCAGTCAAAAGAGGGAGAGAGAAAGGGGCGAGAGGGAGAGAGGGAGAGAGGGAGAGAGAGATGGGGAGTCAAAGAAAGGGAAAGAAGGAGAGGGAGATAGGAGAAAGGGAGAGAGGGAGAATGAGAGGAAGAGAGGTAGAGTTAGAGAGGGAGAGAGCGAGAGAGGGAGAGAGAGGGAGAGAACGGGAGAGGGAGAGGGAGAGAGGGGATAGGGAGAGAGGGAGACGGAAAGAAGGGAGAGGGAGAGAAGGGAGGGGGGAGAAGGGAGAGGGAGAGAGAGGGGCGGAGATAGGGAGATTAAAAGAAAGGGAGAGAGAGACGGAGAGAGGGAGAGAGGCAGAGAGGGAGAGAGGCAGAGAGGTAGAAAAGGAGAGAGGGAGAGTGAGAGGAAGAGAGGGAGAGTGAGAGAAGGAGAGAGCGATAGAGGGGAGAAAGAGAGAAGAGAACGGGAGAGGGAGAGGGAGATAAGGAAAGATGGAGAGAGAGGGAGAAAGAGAGGGGGAGAGTGAGAGAGAGAGAGGGAGAGAGAGAGAGGGAGAGGGAGAGAGGGGTAGAGGGAAGAGGCAGGGGAAGAGAAGGAGAGGGGGAGAGAAAGGAAAATAAGAGTACACATGAGCACATTTAAGAGACCAGGTGCCAAGAGCTATCTCAAGAGGCCAAGAGTTATATTGAATTTCCGATCGAACTGGAATTAATAAATTGATGGCAACCCTACTAAAAGCAACAGACTAAGAAAAGTGTGAAGTGAAAGCTGTTGAAAATTTCGCGCCGCTAAAGCACTGTCTAGTAAATGTCGTGTTCAGGAATTAAAAAGATTAAAAAAGTCATTGACGAATTCAACAAATCATCACCACTTTTGTAAATCATCGTTTTTTTTTAATCAAAAACGATCTTCAATGGATTGTCCTAGATTTTGTTATAATTTCTGTCTGACGGTACGGGAGATTTCCCGGCACAGATTTTGTATTTTAATAATGAATTAAAAATGCATGGGCTTCTGGCGCGATGAGGGGAGATTTATTATTCTTATTTTATAGCCTCTCGAATAACTTGGGTTTATGCGTACCAGAACTGCTGTGAGTTATCATCTAAATTGGAATAGAAGCTAAATTTAATGCTTATTTTAATTTTACTTAAGTTAATCTGACTTTAATTTTTTTCTGACGTGGTCACAGAGGTCGTTTAGAATCTTAAAGTCACCATAATTGGCTCGTAATTGAGGCTATAGACAATTTTCTTATTAGACAGACAGACAAATAAATAGATAAATAGACTCTTTATGAAATGAATGGGCCGCAGGTCATAGAGAATCATTGAGGGCATAGAAAATCATCGAGGTCATAGATAATCATTAAGCTAATGGAGAATCATTGAGGTCATAGAGAATCAGTGAAGTCACAGAGAATAATTGAAGTCATAGAGAATCAGTGAAGTCATAGAGAATCAGTGAAGTCTTAGAGAATCCTTGAGCTCATAGAGAATCATTGAGGTCATAAAAAATCTTTGAGGTCATCAACAGTCATTGAGCTCATAAAGAATCATTGAGGTCATAGAGAATCATTGAGGTCATAGAGAATCATTGAAGTCATAGAGAACCAGTGAGGTCATAGAGAATCATTGAAGTCATAGAGAACCAGTGAGGTCCATAGAGAATCATTGAGCTCATAAAGAATCATTGAGGTCATAGAGAATCATTGAGTTCATAGAGAATCATTGAGGTCATAGAGAATCATTGAGGTCATAGAGAATCATTGAGGTCATTGAGAATCATTGCAGTTATAGAGAATCAGTGAGGTCATAGAGAATCATTGAAGTCATAGAGAATCATTGAGGTCATAGAGAATCATTGAAGTCATAGAGAATCATTGAGGTCATAGAGAATCATTGAAGTTATAGAGAATCATTGAGGTCATAGAGAATCATTGAGGTCATAGAGAATCATTGAGGTCATAGAGAATCATTGAGGTCATCAACAGTCATTGAGGTCTATAGAGAATCATTGAGGTCTATCGAGAATCAGTGAAGTCAAAGAGAATTATTGAGGTCATAGAGAATCATTGAGGTCATAGAGAATCATTGAGGTCTATAGAGAATCATTGAGGTCATAGAGAATCAGTGAGGTCATATAGAATCATTGAGGTCTTTAGAGAATCATTGAGGTCATACAGAATCTTTGAGGTCATAGAGAATCATTGAGGTCATAGAGAATCATTGAGGTCTATAGAGAATCATTGAGGTCCATAGAGAATCATTGAGGTCATAGAGAATCATTGAAGTCATAGAGAATCATTGAGGTCATGGAGAATCATTGAAGTTATATAGAGAATCATTGAGGTCATTGAGATCCATAGAGTCGTATAGAAACCTGGAGATCATAGAGAATCTCAGTGGCAATACTAAAGCATTATATAATAGAAAACCTGACTTGCCTATTCAGATGGCAAAGAGGATTTTTGCAGGCATTCCAGGTGTCAATATGTCTAGTGCAGATAAAAGGTAAGTTTCGAAAACTATGCAAAGTAGCTGGTTATTGACTGCTATACTTACCACAAAAATTAAATTCGAATGGTTAAATGCAAAGGCGAAGCAGAAGTGTACGGGTCAAATTCGAAGTCAGCCTCCCTACATATCGGCAGACAAGTTTCCAGTGACAGCAGGCGGGCTCAACTGGTCAGGGGGCGCCGCTGGTGCTCATAGCAACTCTGACAAGTCTTTGAAGTCTTTGAAAAATTGTGAAATCCTCGCCGGGGGGGGGATTGGGGTGCTTGTGTAGCTAAGGCTCTGCTGGGGACTCAACTGTCACTGCCAAACGAGATGATAGCCTATATGCATGCGGTCAAGCCAACAGTGCGCCCGCATTAAGAAAATGGGGCTAAGGAGCTGCTAAAGGCGGCGAAGGGGGACAGAGAGAGGGGAGAGAGAGGGGAGAGAGAGGGGAGAGGGGAGAGGGGGGGAGGGGACACGGCAGGAATTTCAAGAACAGAAGTCGGCCTGGGAGTTGGGAATGGGATGGGGCGGGTGGCTGGTTCGGCGACTGAACTGCCCCGGGGATGCCGGGCCTCCCTCCTCTCCCACCCTCTCCTCTCCCCTCTCTCCTTCATCCACACCCACTGGCCTGTTTTGCGCGCTCACTCGCCTAAGCTGCTTGCGACTGGTTTGGGGAGCTGAAACTGCCGTCCTCTCGGCTCCTCCAGTGCACTGCAAGACCCACCGCCGCGTCGCCCTGAGCTTCCCTGCTGCCCCCCCCCCCGGGGGTTTGGAGTGGGAAATGTACACTTTGCGCAGCTCCTGTTCGCGGCGAGCAGGCAGCTTTCACCCCTCTTTTAGAAGACGAAACGAACGGGGTGCGGGTGGGCTGGCGCTTCAGCCAGCTCTGCTCCCCACTCGCACCGCGCAATGCACCGCGTGCCTTTGCTTTGCCCTGGCCATTGCTCAAGCTGAACTTTCAGTGCGCTGCCCTACAGACTTAAGGAATTGGGGAACAGGGCAGAGAGAGGAGAGGAGAGAGGGGGATGGGAAAAGCTGGCATGGCCGTTTCTGTGTGAGCTGAGAGCTCCAAAGCCCATATTTTTTGTTATCTTTGCTCTGCTCCGCACTTTCGATTCAAAGTATTGCTCAGGTGAGCGGGGCTGTCAGCGGCTTCTCTTCCCCATCCGGGCGGCCTGTCAATGAATCGCATGCAGTTGCCCGAAACTATTGGTCTGAAATCTTGCAATCGAGTGTTTTAGAGTCTGTTTCATGTAATTAGTGAAACCAATACTGTACACTGGCAAACACTCATACACACGCTCACACAGAATGTACATTGACTTTCTGTGCCATGGGGGTTGGACCCCCATGTCTGTCCTGACATGATCGATAAGATATAGGCTAAGATACGAATCAACGAAGCGTAGAGAGGGAAGCCTATATTTCCAAAGCTATCTCAAATTCTATGCTTTAAAATGGATGATTTTATCAAATTCTAAATCACTTTATTCGCCACACTCTATCAAGAAGGTTCTCAGATCTCATTCGATCACATCCGAGACACAAACTCATTTTATGTATTGCAGCGAATATTTGTCAAAATGTGCACATGTACACACGGCGCTGAACAGTCCACGTGGACTTTTCTGTCTTGTTCTTTTTTTACCTCCCCGTTTCGGCTGACTGCAGTTCAGGCAAACCCCGCACTTGTTTATGCATTCTTGCTCCTGTGTTTGCTGCATGGCCTGACAGGCCGCCTTCTTCACCGTTCGCCAAGTCTTGCCTCACCTTTAGCTGCGGCTTTGAGACTGCACGATAGCTTTAGAGAGCATTTGTGACGGCTTCACAGATCAAAAACATTACAAGCTAAATAAACTAGGGAAACTTCCCCAACCAGGGAAAATTCCCAACCAGGGAAACTTCCCCAACCGGGGAAACTTCACAGACCAGGGAAGCTTCATCTACCTGGCATGTTGTTTTTAAGGCACTGTCGCGGACTGTAGGGCTAGAAGGATGACCCACACAACAAGCAAAATGTAGAAAGCTTTCTGGGCATGCTGTGAGCTCACTTTTGAAGCGATACTGATGGAAAAAGTAATTTCGTTTCCGGATTTTGATCTGCAAGGAAGCAAGCTGATCTGATTGGATAGTCAGACTCTCATCAGGACTCCGACATGGCGTCAGATAGTGACGTACAAGTGCTATATGAAAGCAAGGACTACCCAATTAGAGGGACGGGAAACTACGCTTTCTTGGAAAAATTTTAGAAGGCCGGTTTTAGCGAAAAATTAATTACGGCGAATAGTCTTTGATTCTTTCAGCATCAAATTTTTTCGGTTTTTTTAGCTTATGATAGGAGCCAGACCCGATGCTCATCTTTTGATATGACTTGCTTTTATTCTTGTAGCCTTGATGATTTAGTCGTTTTTATGAATCTTTGTTTCAGTTTAGCTTATTGATTTTGTAACAAAATGGATTTTTAACTACAATAATTCAATTGCATTCTGATGAATGAGACAATATTGACTGGGTTAGAATTTTCTGGTCTGTATTAACCTAAAAGGTAGGGAGGCAGGGAGGTAGGGAGGCAGGGAGGTAGGGAGGTAGGGAGGTAGGGAGGTAAGGAGGCAGGGAGGTAGGGAGGTAGGGAGGTAGGAGGGAGGTAGCTAGGGAGGTAGGGAGGCAGGGAGGTAGGAGGTAGGGAGGTAGGGAGAGGTAGGGAGGTAGGGAGTCAGGGAGGTAGGGAGGTAGCTATAGGGAGGTAGCGAGGCAGGGAGGTAGGGAGGTAGCTATAGAGAGGTAGGGAGGCAGGGAGGTAGCGAGGCAGGGAGGTAGGGAGGTAGCTATAGAGAGGTAGGGAGGTAGGGAGGCAGGGAGGTTGGGAGGTTGGGAGGTAGGGAGGTAGCTATAGAGAGGTAGGGAGGTAGGGAGGCAGGGAGGTTGGGAGGTTGGGAGGTAGGGAGGTAGCTATAGAGAGGTAGGGAGGCAGGGAGGTAGCGAGGCAGGGAGGTAGGGAGGTAGCTATAGAGAGGTAGGGAGGTAGGGAGGCAGGGAGGTTGGGAGGTTGGGAGGTAGGGAGGTAGCTATAGAGAGGTAGGGAGGCAGGGAGGCAGGGAGGTAGGGAGGTAGCTATAGGGAGGCAGGGAGGCAGGAAGGTAGGGAGGTAGGGAGGTAGGGAGGCAGGGAGGTAGGGAGGCAGGGAGGTAGGGAGGTAGGGAGGTAGGTAGGTAGGGAGGTAGGTAGGTAGGGAGGTAGGGAGGTAGGGAGGTAGGGAGGCAGGAAGGTAGGGAGGCAGGGAGGTAGGGAGGTAGGGAGGTAGGGAGGTAGGGAGGTAGGTAGGTAGGGAGGTAGGGAGGTAGGGAGGTAGGGAGGTAGGGAGGCAGGTATGGAGAGCAGCTGGACAACATTTTCAGTGGTTTTGTTTGTTTACTTTGAACACGAGAACTTTAGATCAGGCAGTAAAACTTTGTACAAATTGTATATATATATATGTCTCCTTTTGTCAGTCAAAGTTGCCCATGCATGTAAATTTATATATGCGGGCGATCCCGCCTTGAGAAAATATTTAGCTATCTGATCTCGTATCTAGACTCGCGGTCGAAAATCCGGTTTATCGTCTTTGAATGTACGCAGCAGCTGAACTCCCGACAGCAGCAACATGTAATTATGCGACCTGAGCTGCAGACATTTAAATACTGACTGGCAGATCAGCGCATGCCGTGATTGAACATGCATGTCTCATTCCTTCACCCCCTGCAATTAGTTCGAAAATCCCTTGCTCGTTTAATCTTGTGAGTTAAATCTTTAAATAGCGGTAATACACGAAAATCTTTGTGCAATTTGACAGACTTAAATCTCCATAATGAGAGAGCTGAGGCAAAATGTGGACTACATTGCAATGTACAGTGCATGTAAGTGCAAAATGCGCGTTTGGTGATCGAAGTATAGAATGTGCATGTATACCATGTAGATCTACTCTACCAGCGAAACTTAAAAGTACAATATTAACACTAACAATAAGAGCAAGGAACGTAATGTATGAAATATTTAATACATGCAGCACATGGTACGTGTATTTCCACATCATGTTGTATCATTTAGAATCGCGTGTACAAATGTACAACACGGCTACACACTATATATTAAATGTAACTTGGTGTGTATCTTAAACAGTAGTGTACCTATGTAGATGCATGTAAAGGTGCATGCATAAGAGATCGCTTATGCTGAATAAATTAAACACAAGTTTAAGTTTTTCAAATGCTTTTAATGGATTCTTCAAGTGATATCAGGTCGAAATTGCCAAGCCAAATCCAAAGACTTCTTGGACTTCTCCAAGAAGTCCTTGGCCGAATCGCAATTCTTTCTGAAAAATTAAATTATTAAAAGTAATAATTACGCATTAAGATACAGTTTAAATAGTTCTTATAAAAACACGGTAGCAATTTTTATTTTTTAGGACAAAAAATATGCTTTATCTAATTTTGTTTTATCCTAATAAAAAGTTCTCGGAATTTGGTGTTTTTCAACTTCAATTTCCCATACAATTTTGGAAAAAATAATATTTTTAACTTTTTTAACATTTGAGATAGATTGTATACCGATGCTCATCTAATTTTTTGTCATTTAGGCCTACTCGTTATTTAAACCTTCATTTATGTCAGTCATGCCAGTTATAAATTTTCTAAATTATTGTTAGTGCCTGGATAGATACGCTTAGATTTAATCTAGACTAGGCCTTAGCCTAACCACAGCCTTTTTCCTCCGCCCCGCCTAGGCTGCCTAGCCAAGATTTAAAAAGTTGCTAGGGCCGAATAACAGTAGCAGCTAGCTATTATGAATAGGGCCTATCCATTTAATTTATTTGGCTTTCCAGATAGATTTAGACTCCAGACTCCAGAGCTTGTACTCGTGAGTCATAACATCATAAGTAACATTTTCCTCTTTAATTTGCCATGTTATGTTGTCAACAGGGAACAGAGGAACTGACTGCACAAGTAGGCTTAGTTAAGTTGAATATATCAATGTGCAACCTTTTAAATTACACCAGCCTATCTTTAGTAAACATAGTTTTATTTTGTTCTAATTAATAAGATAGAAAATTAGGCCTATGCATATTGACATTACAATTACATTAAATTAAAAAAACCAAAATATAAAGAGGTTTTTAGCATTATAAATTTATCAGGAATTCTTTCATTTTATGATAGGGGGGGCTATCTATTGCCCAATTAATTATTTATATCAATTTTGTTATATGATAGGCCCTTACCCAATGGAAAATAATAAGAATTGAAATATATATAGAATGTAGGGCAACTACAAAAATCATAATTGTAGCTTACTAAAGTAGGCCTACAATCTTTACTTATATTCACAAGATATTTGTTATAAAGTAGACCTCCTTATTATACAAAAAATGGAATATAAAGATTGTACTTGAGTGTTACAATTGGAGGATTTTTGCAATCATGGCTATATCTTATTTTTTATGCTTCTACTTTTTAGTATAAGCATATTTTAGCCTCATAGTAAAAATATAAAAAAAATATTGCATGTATTTTGTCTATATAATACTATATAAAATTTAAATTTTACATAAGATGCAATGTCAATCTTTATAGGCCCTAATTTAGCAAAAAAAACTAAAAAAACAATAGTTGAATAGATATATATATTAAATGTCAGGGCATAGATATATATATATCTATTCAACTATTGTTTTAAATTATCTATATTAAATTATAAATTAAATTATATATATATATATAATTTTATTTTAAAAAACTAGGTTTATATACTTTTATTAATCAATATTTGTATGTAATAAATATTTCAAAATTTTAGTTTAAAGTTTTAAATTATATTAGCCTGCATAGGGCCTAGAATATATGAATGATATCTTCTATTAAAGTCCATATGTCAAAAGTAACAATTACAATTTTTGTGTATGAAAAAAGTGAAAAGTCAGATATGCTTAAAGCATCACTAATGTATAAAGGCTGATAAAATTGAAGTTAATAATTTTACCTAGTAGTGATTATATGCAATTGGTTGAATAAGAAAAGATTAGATAGAAATTATAATACAACAAAATGAACCATTTTTCTGCTAATGGCATATTTTTGATGAAAAAACCTGGTAGAAGATACGGAATCACAAATATAAGATAGGCCATCTCTTATGACTAAGTAATTAGGTTTGTCTATTTATTAAAATGAATCATTTAAATTTGCACTTCAGCTAAGCCAAGCAACAGCTCAGCATGACTTCAAAGGTGACGTATTTGAAGGGACTGTCTCATGGAGTCTGCGTTTTGATTGGTGAGCAGTTTGTTAATGTTCTGCCACAGGCCCAGGAGTCCATAGGCATAATCCATAATCATACCTGAGCACAGATGCCTCAGTAGATAAAAGCTGTGAATGAATTTCACTCGCGCAGGCCCTCGCCAAGCCATTCTGGCTTCCGCCGCCGCCGTTTCGTTGCCGGGTCGCCAGCACCAGGTCGCTTTTCGTCAGGGCAGCGTTGGGCACCGCCTGCGACTCGGGCAGCAGCGCTACTTCAGCTTGTCGGCCGCTCGCTGCTCCTACGGCGGCGTTGGCGGAGGCGCCGGCGGCGGCAACGGCAGTCGGAAGTCGGGCACCGGCGGCGGTCCTGCCAACCGTGGCGGCGGCGGTGGCAAGTCGGCGGGCAAAAGCGGCGGCGCCGGGGCCGCTGGTGCGAGCGGCGGCGGTAGCGGCGGCGGCCATTTCTCGTCCACCATGCAGTGCCCAAACTGTGGGGCCCTGACCATCTCGCCTATGAATGCGTCCGGCTGTGAGTGAGACAGACAGACAGACGGACCCTATGACAGACAGACACTAAGACACAGACAGACAGACAGACAGACAGACAGGCAGACAGACAGACAGGCAGACAGACAGACAGACAGACAGACAGACAGACAGACAGACAGACGGACCCTATGACAGACAGACGGACCCTATGACAGACAGACACTAAGACACAGACAGACAGACAGACATACATACAGACAGACATACATACAGACAGACAGACAGACAGGCAGACAGACAGACAGAAGGACCCTATGACAGACAGACACTAAGACACAGGCAGACAGACAGACAGACACAAAGACACAGACAGACAGACAGACAGACAGACAGACAGACAGACAGACAGACGGACCCTATGACAGACAGACACTAAGACACAGGCAGACAGACAGACAGACACAAAGACACAGACAGACAGACAGACAGACAGACACAAAGACACAGACAGACAGACAGACAGACAGACACAAAGACACAGACAGACAGACAGACAGTAAAATAGGTAGACACACTGATTGACTGCTTGACAGTCAGCCCCTAACTACTGCAAACGGTTCCCCATCAACCGCAGTGAGCGTCTTTCTTCAGTGCAGCAATTGCCAGCAGTTTTTCCTGTGCCAACCGGAAGGCCGGGAGGACGCGGCAAAGACGGCCGATTCAATCAAGGAGAAGGAGATCCCTTATCCTAAAAAAGTGAGTCTCTTTTTGTTATTTTCAGAATCCCAAATCCTAAGATCCCAACCCAGAATCCATAATCTCGAATCGCTGCATCCTGGCAGATCAACGCCTACCTGGACAAATTCGTTGTCGGGCAGAGCACGGCCAAGCGCATGCTCAGCGTGCAGGTGTACTCTCACTACCGCCGGCTGCAGCACCACCGGGAGGGCCTCATCCTGCAGCAGCAGCAGCAGGCGGCCACCTCCGCTCAGGTGGGGCCCGGCTCGCTCGGCAGTCAGCTGACTATTCGGGATGGCGGCGGCGGCGGCTTTGGTGGTCCTGAGGCCTTCACCACTGCCGGTGAGGCCCAGGGGTTGCAATAAGGGTCTCTAGATTAGATTCCCAGCCTCCCAGATCCTCAGTTGCTGGGCCAGCCTCCCAGATCCTCAGTTGCTGGGCCAGCCTCCCAGATCCTCAGTTGCTGGGCCAGCCTCCCAGATCATCAGTTGCTGAGCCAGCCTCCCAGATCCGCAGTTGCTGAGCCACCAGCCTCCCAGATCCTCAGTTGCTGAGCCAGCCTTCCAGATCCTTAGTTGCTGAGCCACCAGCCTCCCAGATCCTCAGTTGCTTAGCCAGCCTTCCAGATCCTCAGTTGCTGAGCCACCAGCCTCCCAGATCCTCAGTTGCTGAGCCACCAGCCTCCCAGATCCTCAGTTGCTGTTGTTCTTCTCCGGGGCATTTACATGCACTTGCACCAGGGCCAGGGTGCAATTTAATTCAGGCTATTATCACCAATTTCTACAAAAGATTCCATAAAATTTACCTCCAATTACCGCGTCTTTGAAAATCAGGCGATTCCATAAAAAATGCACTGGATTTGGCCACCAGCAAGAGGCCGCGCAGTGTTAAAGGTATTTTAGTAAATACTCGTAGATTTACATAAAGTATTCGTTTTAAGCAAGATTTGACAGTCCAGTTCTCATGTTGCTTTTCTGTTTTTTGTTGTCACTCTAGCGTTTCTGATTTCCTGTTTTATGGTTTCGTGAGCCTAGTAAATTAGCTATACCATGAGATTATCTTAGTAGAGCTCCCCAGAATCCCATGGTATAATATAATCTCAGAATCCCATGACATAATATAATCTCAGAATCCCATGACATAATATAATCTCAGAATCCCATGACATAATATAATCTCAGAATCCCATGGGATAATATAACCTCAGAATCCCATGGGATAATATAACCTCAGAATCCCATGGTATAATATAATCTCAGAATCCCATGGGATAATATAACCTCAGAATCCCATGGCATAATATAATCTTAGAATCCCATGGTATGATATAATCTCAGAATCCCATGGGATAATTTAACCTCAGAATCCCATGGCATAATATAATCTCAGAATCCCATGACATAATATAATCTCAGAATCCCATGACATAATATAATCTCAGAATCCCATGACATAATATAATCTCAGAATCCCATGGTATAATATAATCTCAGAATCCCATGGGATAATTTAACCTCAGAATCCCATGGCATAATATAATCTCAGAATCCCATGGGATAATATAATCTCAGACAGAATCCCATGGGATAATATAATCTCGGACAGAATCCCATAGGATAATATAATCTCAGAATCCCATGGGATAATATAATCTCAGACAGAATCCCATGGGATAATATAATCTCGGACAGAATCCCATAGGATAATATAATCTCAGACAGAATCCCATGGGATAATATAATCTCGGACAGAATCCCATAGGATAATATAACCTCTGACATAATCCCATGGGATAATATAACCTCAGACAGAATCCCATTGGATAATATAACCTCAGAATCCCATGGGATAATATAACCTCTGACATAATCCCATGGGATAATATAACCTCAGACAGAATCCCATTGGATAATATAACCTCAGAATCCCATGGGATAATAAAATCTCAGAATCCCATGGGATAATATAATCTCAGAATCCCATGACATAATATAATCTCAGAATCCCATGGGATAATATAATCTCAGAATCCCATGGGATAATATAACCTCAGACAGAATCCCATGGTATAATATAATCCTAGAATCCCATGGGATAATATAATCTCAGAATCCCATGGGATAATATAATCTCAGAATCCCATGGTATAATATAATCTCAGAATCCCATGGAATAATATAATTTTAGAATCCCATGGCATAATATAATCTCAGAATCCCATGGGATAATATAATCTTAGAATCCCATGGGATAATATAATCTCAGAATCCCATGGAATAATATAATTTTAGAATCCCATGGCATAATATAATCTCAGAATCCCATGGGATGATATAATTTCAGAATCCCATGGGATAATATAACCTCAGACAGAATCCCATGGCATAATATAATCTCAGAATCCCATGGGATAATATAACCTCAGACAGAATCCCATGGCATAATATAATCTCAGAATCCCATGGGATAATATAACCTCAGACAGAATCCCATGGTATAATATAATCTCAGAATCCCATGGGATAATATAATCTCAGAATCCCATGGGATAATATAATCTCAGACAGAATCCCATGGGATAATATAATCTCAGACAGAATCCCATGGTATAATATAATCTCAGAATCCCATGGGATAATATAATCTCAGACAGAATCCCATGGGATAATATAATCTCAGACAGAATCCCATGGGATAATATAATCTCAGAATCCCATGGGATCAAGTCTCACACCGCCGCATCCGCTCAGACCTGATGAACATGACGGGAGTCACTAGCGGTCCCCACGGCTCAGTCCTGGGACCGCGCGGCGGCAGCGGCGGCGGCGGAGTCGGCAGCCTTCGATTCTCGGGCTCAAAGTCGTCCTCATCATCATCTGGCAGCGGCGCCAGCGGCTCCTCAGCATCTGATGGCGCTTCATCATCGAACGGCTGGTCGAACAGCCGCGGCTCCGACCAGCTGCAGAGCGAGCAGCACCGGACCCGCATTGACAAGAGCAACATCCTGCTGCTGGGCCCGACTGGCTGCGGCAAGACCCTGCTAGCGCAGACCCTCGCCCAGTGCCTGGACGTGCCGTTCGCCATCTGCGACTGCACCACCCTCACCCAGGCCGGCTACGTTGGCGAGGATGTCGAATCCGTGGTCGGCAAGCTGCTGCAGGACGCCGGGTTCAGCGTTGAACGAGCGGAGGCTGGCATCGTGTTCTTGGATGAGATCGACAAGATCAGCAGCCGTGTCGGCGGCATGCACGCTACTAGGGACGTTGGCGGCGAAGGAGTGCAGCAGGGCATGCTCAAGATGGTCGAGGGAACCATTGTTAACGCGCCGAAGGGTGAGTGAGGCCTTCTATGAGGATCTGTTGGTTGTAACCCGATTCTCATCAATCCCTTAGCCTTAACTATCCAATACTGAAAAGTTCCAGCCTCATCAATCTCAGCTTCATCAATCCCAGCCTCACCAATCTCAGCTTCATCAATCCCAGCCTCATCAATCCCAGCTTCATCAATCCCAGCTTCACCAATCTCAGCTTCACCAATCTCAGCTTCATCAATCCCAGTCTCACCAATCTCAGCTTTATCAATCCCAGCCTCATCAATCTCAACTTCAATCCGAGCTTCATCAATCCCAGTCTCACCAATCTCAGCTTCATCAATCCCAGCCTCATCAATCTTAGCTTCATCAATCGCAACCTCACCAATGGCAATAACAGCCTCATCAATCCAGCTTTTTCAATCCCAGCTTCATTAATGCCAGCTTCATCAATCTCATGCCATCCTATCCAGTCCTTCAAAACCCCATACTAAGTAAAGTAATCTGATTCTTTTAATCCCATTGCTCCATTACTAGTAACCTCATCGTTACTGATCTCATCATTAGAGACCACATATCCTCAGGAATTCAATTCTTACAAATGCCACTCTTATTCCCCATCCCAATAAAAATCCCCAGGCAACCGGCGCGAGCGCGGCGAGACGGTGGCGGTGGACACGTCCAACATTTTATTCATCGCCTCCGGCGCCTTCAACGGCCTGGCCAAGATTGTCCGCCGCCGTGAGCAACAACGAGGCGTCGGCTTCAACCAGCCCGTGTCCACCGGCGACCCGCTGACAGATGACGACAAGGTGCTGTCGCGGGTTGAAGCTCGCGACCTCATCGACTTCGGCATGATCCCCGAGTTTGTCGGCCGGTTCCCCGTCATCAGCGTCCTGCACAGCCTGGACGCCGCTATGCTGGCCAGAATTCTCGTGGAGCCTCGCAATGCCCTCATCAGCCAGTACAAACTGCTGTTCGGCATGGACCAATGCAACCTGGAGGTGAGTTTCCAGCTTCTAGACATCTAGGCCTTCAGGCTTCTCGTCTAGATCCTCAGGTCAAACCTTCAGTCTGGCTTCAGATCCTCATGTCAAACCTTCAGTCTGGCTTCAGATCCTCAGGTCAAACCTTCATTCAGTCTGGCTTCAGCTCCTCAGGTCAAACCTTCATTCAGTCTGGCTTCAGATCCTCAGGTCAAACCTTCATTCAGTCTGGCTTCAGCTCCTCAGGTCAAACCTTCATTCAGTCTGGCTTCAGATCCTCAGGTCAAACCTACAGTCTGGCTTCAGATCCTCAGGTCAAACCTTCAGTCTGGCTTCAGCTCCTCAGGTCAAACCTTCAGTCTGGCTTCAGATCCTCAGGTCAAACCTTCATTCAGTCTGGCTTCAGATCCTCAGGTCAAACCTTCAGTCTGGCTTCAGCTCCTCAGGTCAAACCTTCAGTCTGGCTTCAGATCCTCAGGTCAAACCTTCATTCAGTCTGGCTTCAGATCCTCAGGTCAAACCTTCAGTCTGGCTTCAGATCCTCAGGTCAAACCTTCATTCAGTCTGGCTTCAGATCCTCAAGTCAAACCTTCAGTCTGGCTTCAGATCCTCAGGTCAAACCTTCATTCAGTCTGGCTTCAGATCCTCAGGTCAAACCTTCATTCAGTCTGGCTTCAGCTCCTCAGGTCAAACCTTCATTCAGTCTGGCTTCAGATCCTCAAGTCAAACTTTCAGTCTGGCTTCAGATCCTCAGGTCAAACCTTCATTCAGTCTGGCTTCAGATCCTCAGGTCAAACCTTCATTCAGTCTGGCTTCAGATCCTCAGGTCAAACCTTCATTCAGTCTGGCTTCAGATCCTCAGGTCAAACCTTCATTCAGTCTGGCTTCAGATCCTCAGGTCCAACCTTCATTCAGTCTGGCTTCAGATCCTCAGGTCAAACCTTCATTCAGTCTGGCTTCAGCTCCTCAGGTCAAACCTTCATTCAGTCTGGCTTCAGATCCTCAAGTCAAACCTTCAGTCTGGCTTCAGATCCTCAGGTCAAACCTTCATTCAGTCTGGCTTCAGCTCCTCAGGTCAAACCTTCATTCAGTCTGGCTTCAGATCCTCAGGTCAAACCTTCAGTCTGGCTTCAGATCCTCAGGTCAAACCTTCATTCAGTCTGGCTTCAGATCCTCAGGTCAAACCTTCAGTCTGGCTTCAGATCCTCAGGTCAAACCTTCATTCAGTCTGGCTTCAGATCCTCAGGTCAAACCTTCATTCAGTCTGGCTTCAGCTCCTCAGGTCAAACCTTCATTCAGTCTGGCTTCAGATCCTCAAGTCCAATCTTCATTCAGTCTGGCTTCAGATCCTCAGGTCAAACCTTCAGTCTGGCTTCAGATCCTCAGGTCAAACCTTCAGTCTGGCTTCAGCTCCTCAGGTCAAACCTTCATTCAGTCTGGCTTCAGATCCTCAGGTCAAACCTTCATTCAGTCTGGCTTCAGATCCTCAGGTCAAACCTTCATTCAGTCTGGCTTCAGATCCTCAGGTCAAACCTTCATTCAGTCTGGCTTCAGATCCTCAGGTCAAACCTTCATTCAGTCTGGCTTCAGCTCCTCAGGTCAAACCTTCATTCAGTCTGGCTTCAGATCCTCAGGTCAAACCTTCATTCAGTCTGGCTTCAGCTCCTCAGGTCAAACCATTCAGTCTGGCTTCAGATCCTCAAGTCCAACCTTCATTCAGTCTGGCTTCAGATCCTCAAGTCCAACCTTCATTCAGTCTGGCTTCAGATCCTCAGGTCAAACCTTCATTCAGTCTGGCTTCAGATCCTCAAGTCCAACCTTCATTCAGTCTGGCTTCAGATCCTCAGGTCAAACCTTCATTCAGTCTGGCTTCAGATCCTCAGGTCAAACCTTCAGTCTGGCTTCAGATCCTCAGGTCAAACCTTCAGTCTGGCTTCAGATCCTCAGGTCAAACCTTCAGTCTGGCTTCAGATCCTCAGGTCAAACCTTCATTCAGTCTGGCTTCAGCTCCTCAGGTCAAACCTTCATTCAGTCTGGCTTCAGATCCTCAGGTCAAACCTTCAGTCTGGCTTCAGCTCCTCAGGTCAAACCTTCATTCAGTCTGGCTTCAGCTCCTCAGGTCAAACCTTCATTTAGTCTGGCTTCAGATCCTCAGGTCAAACCTTCAGTCTGACTTCAGATCCTCAGGTCAAACCTTCATTCAGTCTGACTTCAGATCCTCAGGTCAAACCTTCATTCAGTCTGGCTTCAGATCCTCAGGTCAAACCTTCATTCAGTCTGGCTTCAGATCCTCAGGTCAAACCTTTATTCAGTCTGGCTTCCTTCCCCCGCCAGTTGACGCAAGAGGCGCTGCTGGAGATCGCTCAGCAGGCCCAGAGGCGCCAGACAGGGGCGCGAGGCCTGCGCGCCATCCTCGAGGCGCTGCTGTTGGTGCCGCGCTACGAGACGCCCGGCTCTGACGTGTGCGAAGTTCGAATCTCGGCCGAGTGCGCCCGAGGCCAGGCCCAGCCGGAGTACATCAGGCGGCCCAGCGTGCCCATGGACGCCTCTGAGGAGCCGCCGCTTGAGCAGAATTTTGTCAAATAAACTTGAGTTACTCGACACACTGGCTCAAGGAGCTCAGTGAGATTGTCTTGGTCGATCAACCCTAGCCTCAAACTGTGCTCAAAGATCGAGATCAAGTATATCTCGAGTTATATGCGATTGTATGAGATCAATGTGAGATTTGAGATTAGATATTGACGTGAGATATGAGATATGATATTAACGTGAGATATGAGATTAGATATTGACGTGAGAAACGAGATTAGATATTAAAGTGAGAAACGAGATTAGATATTGAAGTGAGATATGAGATCAGAGGTTGACGTGAGATGATATTAGACTTCAATGTGAGATATGAGACGTGATATTTGAAGTCTCATAGCAACGCGAGTTGTCGCGATCGTAAAGTGTGAGTCTTCTCCTCATGCTTGTGTATGAGAATTTCTTTTAATATATTTGTACTAAATTAAAAATCCCAATTGACTTTAGGATTTGCGTTATTGTAGTAACTTAGCCATTTTATATGTCCCAAATTTATTATAATTTTTGTGTACTAAGAATTTGCCTGTTAATAACAACATGTGTAGATTGTACACGCGAAAGCCACTGCTTCGATGGGGTCTGTCTGTTAAATAGAATTGGATGGCACTAGAAATTCCTCCCATTAACTCTTTATTCTTCAGATACTCGCCAGTCTTTGTTTATTTCTGCCGCTCGTGTTTGTCTGCCATAACTCACTCTCTCCCCTACAGAATGTAATCCATAACAGATGTTTTACTTGCAAAATTTGTGTTCTCCATCTGCCCGTGGTTTCGGTTTGTTTTGTCGCTTCAAAAAAAATTTCGCTTCAGTTTGATTTCGTTTCAGCGCGTCCGTCAAAACACCGCGTGCTCATCGTTTTCCTACTTCAGAAAAGGCAGAAAATTATTAATAATTCAATAAATATAAGACTATTCCATTTTTAGCTAATTTGGGTTGAGCTCTGCTTATCAAATTATGCTAAACTAACTGATGCTTCATTTTCATTTCAACTTGTCATTCTGACTTTAATAAGCGGCGGCATACGCTTGCGTGTTTTTTGCTGCAAAGAAATTTCAATTTTCCTAGCAATATCCATGTTGGCTGGCCTGTTGTGTTGTGCTAATGGTGTATGTAGCAGAAAAAGCAACAACCTTATACTACTAACAGTAATAATATCTTTCATTTATAAATATAATATCCATGAAATGTGGCGAGTTTGCGTTCAATTTCTTTTGCAGAGCAGGCAAAGAGCAGGAAAGCCTACTAAATTGGTCTTTCTGTTAGCTGCAGTCAATCGTGTGGATTCTGGTTTGTTTGTTTATTTCTTAATAAATTTTTGCTTCTTGTCATGGAGTCGAACTTTTTATGCTACTTAGAAGTAGCATGAAATGCTAGTAAGCTCTATTGAAAACGTGATTGCACAGATCAAAATCAAGGCATTTATAGGCTCATTGCTATAGGCACAGTGCTCATTCACACCACAACCAAATGAGCCCGGTTTCTGCGATCGCACCGTTGGTAGGTATTTCTTGTCACTCTAACATTTGTACTATAAGCCCTCTGTAGCTGGCGCTCCCTCTGAAGTCTGAAGCTGGTGCCCCCTCCTGTAGCTGGCGTCCCCTCTGTAGCTGGCGCCCCCTCTGCAGCTGGCGCCCCTCTGTTGCTGGCGCCCCCTCCAGATAGCACGACCGGAGTTGCCGACCTCTAAAGGCAGCAAAGCTTTGCTTTGAATAGCTTTGAAGCCCACACACACTGAATTTATGGACTAATAGCTCATATCAATAGAGTTATATAAGAAAGGCAAGGCATATCAAAAGATGAACACAGGGTCTGCCTTCTATCAAGAGCAATAACAATTATCTTGCAGAAAAAAGACAAACCTGCTATCTCGAAAAACCTGCCTTAAGAGAAGTTTTAGAAGTAATGAAAATTATGTAATTAGTTATGGAGACCCTCTTGCTGCTCATTTCTTAGGGAATGACACAGATGGAATTAATGGGATTGCGGAGGTAGTAAAAAAATTGTCCCCATGACAACTACTTAGAAGGCTCAAGAAGTAAATTTGCTAACAAATCTTACACCGCACTGCATTTGCGAAGTCAAATGCCAATTTCAAGGTAAGGCGAAGTGGTTAACTGATCAGACAGATGTGCGCACTTCAAGACCTGTTTCTAATTAGATAAGCTTTTATTACCCCTAGCTGCCACTGTAGCAGAGGCCCAGCCACCATTTATTTTCGTGGGGGGGGGGCACAAAATACAAAGCTGCGTACGTTTCGTTTCATGATGTTATATTTAAAACCATAACATTAAATCATTATACACAAATAAATTTGGCGGAGGGGGTGGGTCTAAATTTAGAACTAATCTAAATTGCTTATGATAATGTCTTATACACTAACACCTCTGAACCACCATGAGAATCGCATCTACATACCCGATAATTGCCCCTAAACCAAACCTGAGAATTGCCTCTAAACCACACCTGATAATTCTCCCCAAACCACACCAGAGAATTGCTTCTAACCACACCTGAGAATTCCCCCTAAACCACACCTGAGAATTCCCCCAAACCACACCAGAGAATTGCTTCTAACCACACCTGAGAATTCCCCCTAAACCACACCTGAGAATTCCCCCAAACCACACCAGAGAATTGCTTCTAACCACACCTGAGAATTCCCCCCAAACCACACCTGAGAATTCCCCCAAACCACACCAGAGAACTGACTCTAAACCACACCTGAGAACTGACTCTAAACAACACCTGAGAATTGCCTCTAAACCACACCTGAGAATTGACCCTAAACCACACCTGAGAATTGCCCCCTGAACCACACCTGAGAACTGACTCTAAACCACACCTGAGAATTGCCTCTAAACCACACCTGAGAATTGCCTCTAAACCACACATGAGAATCGCCCCTAAACCACACCTGAGAATTGCCCCCCGAACCACACCCGAGATTTACCTGGAGAAGCTATAGCCTTAAAGATAGTACCTCGAACCAGTACGTCTTATACCAGTTTCATCTTTTATGATGGAGCGCTTTTAAAAGACCGAAATTTCATATCGTAGAAAACATAATATACACCATGCAGATGACCATGCAGAATTTCGGCGTTGTGAAGTTTCGGTTCTGTGAAGGATCGTGCAGTAGTTTTCTGCGTTGTGAAGTTTCTGTCTTGTGAAGCTCCCCTTCATGACACATTGGCTGACCAGCTGCCGACCACGAAGTCATTTCAGGACTTGAAGAAGACTCGGGAAGACATTCTGCTTCCCAAGACATACGTTTTGGCAGAACGATTTGCCTTTCAAACCCTGGAGAGAGCAGTTAGAAGCAGGAACAGGACATTTGCTCAGCAGCTTCTGAAGGCAGCTGATAAGTGTGAAAATTCGGTGCCTGACCAGTCTAAGTTAGAAGTCATCGCTACGTTTCTTTAAAAAGTATCACAAACAGCTCACTATCAAGAGGATTAGTCTTTGGAATAAAAACGCACCTAATATTCATACTTCTCAAACATGTTAAGAGTTTCCAGTTCATGAGGACTCTTAACTCCCCACTCTCTTCACCAGCCTAAGCTAGGGCCTTGTGGGCGTGGTGTGAACTGCGTCACTTGGGGTTGAGATCTGATAAAATTTTACCATTGGTTTTGGGGTGGAAAATTTAAAATGTGCTGAGTGTATGAGCATATTTGAGGTCTAAGGAAACAAACAAAACTAAGGTACAAATGAGCAGCTCATATACTGTAAGTCCTTTTAGACCCAATCAGTTCAGTCCAGTCAGTCAAGAGGTTTATCTAACCAGAGGTAGTAGGCCAACTAAAATACACTGAGTGCTGGCTTTCGCCCCCATAGATCAAGAGATGGTAGTTCAAAATCCTCTTCATAATCTTATCAAATCATACAAACAAAGTAATAAAAGAATGAAAGTCAATAAACAAGTCATGTGTTAAAAAATTGCCTCATTTGATGGTATTGTAAATTAGTTATAGCAAGTTCAACTTGATTTCATTATTATACAGATGTCAATAGTTATAGCTAGTTTTGATCAATTTTACCCATTGAAACAACTCTCTTACAAATGAGATAGTAATACACCACCTACTTTATCTGTGTCAAGCACTTTCAACTTTGTAAACTGTCTCATATTTGCTTGTCTTATTTAGCAGCTAAGCCTAGACCCAATGTGCCCAAGCAAGAGTTGGAAAATATTGTATAATTTTTAGTATAAGCTAAAGTCAATCACTTTGCTAATGCTCTATCTATAATAATGCTTTAGGAAAAGAGACCTTATATGATTAGGCCAAGCTGCAGCACCTATCTATTAGGCCTATCCTATGCCAGTGGCAACTTCAACTGGTAAGTCACATGATCTAGGCCAAGGGCTTATGTCCCTAACCTATTCAAGATACCCTCTTGCTCACCTTATAATGCCTATTTAAATGGGGTCAAGGTTAGGCCCAAACCCATCAATACATTGACTACCTAGCAATGGCGTAGCCAGGAATTTCAATTGGGAGGAGGCAGGTTGGCCTAGCTGGCCATGCCTTATGCCATTGCCACTTTTGGTGCTGCAGGCACTCATTTTGGCACTGCAGGCATTCATTTTGGTGCTGCAGGCACTCATTTTGGCACTGCAGGCACTCATTTTGGCGCTGCAGGCACTCATTTTGGCACTGCAGGCACTCATTTTGGTGCTGGAGGCACTCATTTTGGTGCTGCAGGCACTCATTTTGGCACTGCAGGCACTCATTTTGGCACTACAGGCACTCATTTTGGTGCTGGAGGCACTCATTTTGGTGCTGGAAGCACTCATTTTGGTGCTGCAGGCACTCATTTTGGCACTGCAGGCACTCATTTTGGCACTACAGGCACTCATTTTGGTGCTGGAGGCACTCATTTTGGTGCTGGAAGCACTCATTTTGGTGCTGCAGGCACTCATTTTGGCACTGCAGGCACTCATTTTGGCACTACAGGCACTCATTTTGGTGCTGGAGGCACTCATTTTGGTGCTAGAAGCACTCATTTTGGTGCTGCAGGCACTCATTTTGGTACTACAGGCACTCATTTTGGTGCTGCAGGCACTCATTTTGGCACTGCAGGCACTCATTTTGGCACTACAGGCACTCATTTTGGTGCTGGAGGCACTCATTTTGGTGCTGCAGGCACTCATTTTGGCACTGCAGGCACTCATTTTGGCACTACAGGCACTCATTTTGGTGCTGGAGGCACTCATTTTGGTGCTGGAAGCACTCATTTTGGTGCTGCAGGCACTCATTTTGGCACTGCAGGCACTCATTTTGGCACTACAGGCACTCATTTTGGTGCTGGAGGCACTCATTTTGGTGCTGCAGGCACTCATTTTGGCACTGTAGGCACTCATTTTGGCACTACAGGCACTCATTTTGGCACTGCAGGCACTCATTTTGGCACTGCAGGCACTCATTTTGGTGCTGGAGGCACTCATTTTGGTGCTGCAGGCACTCATTTTGGCGCTGCAGGCACTCATTTTGGCACTGCAGGCACTCATTTTGGTGCTGCAGGCACTCATTTTGGTGCTGCAGGCACTCATTTTGGCACTGCAGGCACTCATTTTGGCACTGCAGGCACTCATTTTGGTGCTGGAGGCACTCATTTTGGTGCTGCAGGCACTCATTTTGGCACTGCAAGCACTCATTTTGGCAATACAGGCACTCATTTTGGTGCTGCAGGCACTCATTTCGGCACTACAGGCACTCATTTTGGTGCTGGAGGCACTCATTTTGGTGCTGGAAGCACTCATTTTGGTGCTGCAGGCACTCATTTTGGTGCTGCAGGCACTCATTTTGGCACCGCAGGCACTCATTTTGGTGCTGCAGGCACTCATTTTGGCACTACAGGCACTCATTTTGGTGCTGCAGGCACTCATTTTGGCACTGCAGGCACTCATTTTGGTGCTGGAGGCACTCATTTTGGTGCTGGAGGCACTCATTTTGATGCTGCAGGCACTCATTTTGGTGCTGCAGGCACTCATTTTGGCGCTGCAGGCACTCATTTTGGCACCGCAGGCACTCATTTTGGTGCTGCAGGCACTCATTTTGGCACTACAGGCACTCATTTTGGTGCTGCAGGCACTCATTTTGGCACTGCAGGCACTCATTTTGGCACTGCAGGCACTCATTTTGGTGCTGGAGGCACTCATTTTGGTGCTGGAGGCACTCATTTTGATGCTGCAGGCACTCATTTTGGTGCTGCAGGCACTCATTTTGGCGCTGCAAGCACTCAATTGCCTCATGGTTTTTGGTACCCACCACACCCAACCCAATCCCCCAGGCAATGGGGGGCCTCCCCCTGACTATGCCACTGCTACCTAGTATGCAATACTAGGGCATGGGCACCTAACATTGATTTTAACTTTTAGGCTCTGCAATGTACTAGGGCCTATCTAATATGTCCTACTCTAATAATGACTTCATATTTTTGTTGTTATTATTATTATTATTATTGTTATAATAGTGGTTTTCTATTAATAAACAAAGATAAGTAAATAAAAGAATAAAGAAAGAAAAAATAACAAATATTTTTAGAAAAAAAGAGCAAAGAACACATAAAATAAGACTAAGATATAAAGTAAACCATATTACTATTACAAAAAGTAACTAAATACCCTAAATTTTATTTAAAGGTTTCTTAAGCCATATATAGCTAATAATCTAGATTTTGCCCAACCTTCTTAGGCTTAGAATTATTATAGATCTAGTATAATAGTAGATAAAAGATCTAAAAATTTTTAGATAAAATATCTAATAATATGAAGTGACACATTTTGGCTCTAAAAAGTTCTTATCCAGAATGAATGTATTTTAACCAATGTATGTGCTCCAACTAGCAAAAGCTGAGGACACAACCCAAACTAATGGAAAGTAGCTATATACCATCCAATGTGATCAAGACCAAAAAGTATTAAAAAAGCCCATGTCAACCAAGCAAGAAGCTTGCCTCCCTTTTCCCTCCTTTTTGCCTTCTATTTTTGTAGAACAACCTTTGATTGACACAATTAGGGTCTTAACCCAAATGCCAAAACTGCTAAATTGACTCACTAAAACTGAACCAACAAGCATCCCGCATTCCACAATAGACTAAACCTTTGGTTCACCTATACAATTAGAAACCCCTTGTAACTTGAACTGAATGTGCTTCTTATTTGGAATTCTATCTTAGACATTATAGGCCTATTTGTAAGATAATATATTGAGATTGTGACTATCAAATACAATGGTCTATAAGTTATTATTGAGACAGGCATTAATAATAGCTCTAATACTTTTAAATTTTACTCGTTTTATGTTTGCCTTTCTTAGAAAAACCTTTATTCAAATCTGCGCGAAATATTTGTTTGAATGTTGTGGTTTGCAAAAATATTTCTGCAATTATTATTTTGTTTAAACTATAACGAATTTTGGGTATAAATAGACACGCTGAGCAGACTTGAGGAAGCAACCGTTTGCTGCCTTTCGGTTTTCGATAAGCAAATTTAGTTCGTTCTAAATATTGAAATCGCTTAAAGACTTAATCATTTCTTAGAGTATAAGAACCCCAATTGGGAGTATCAGAAACCGCTACAAGCGAGAAACCGCCTCAGGGCAGTAAATTGTAAATTCGCCTCAGGGCAGGAGAACCGCCTCATAACGAGAGAAGATCGCCTCAGGGCAGAGAAAGAGCATAAGCTGTGACCCTCTGATCCAGGGAACGCCCAGGACTGAGAGAATAATATTAGGGGAAGCATAGGAATAGAATAGACAGTGCTATTAGACCGCTCAGGCCAGAAAGTACAATAGAAGTACATACGCTATCAATAGAAGTACATACGCTACCAATAGAAGTACATGCGCTACCAGTAGAATTACAATTAACAACCAGTAGAATTGTTAAGAAGAAATAGCTTTGTAACAACTTTGGTGGCAGCAAGTAAGGCTAGACAAAGGATTAAATAAGAGCCCTACGACAGCTTTTGGTGGCAGCGGTGGGATCAGAGAAACGGCGAGAATTAGATCAGAGAAACGGCGCGAATTAGATCAGAGAAACGGCAAAAACCTTAGAAGACTAGAGAAATAGCAGAACCTGACAAGATCAGAGATGGCCAACGCAAATGATGCGATTGCGATGCTAGCTGAAGAGCTAAGAAACAGGTTAGAGTTAGGACCACAAAGGCATGTGAAAATTCAGAAATTCACGCCAGGTCAAGATATTAGGATCTGGTTGACTGCCTTCGACCAGCGCTGTGAAGCTGAGGGTATCGAAGAGGATAACCGGAAGCAAGAGCTTCTCGCGAACCTCGACCTGGCTACTGCATTCGCAGCAGTTCAGCGTTTGAACCTCCCAGATGATCTGGAGTACGAAGAATTTAAAGAAAGACTTGTAGAACGCTTTGGCAGAATTGGCAGTTCAGCAGAGTTTAGGGAAGAATTTAGAGGCCGAATGCAAGGCAGAAATGAGTTAGTAGAATCGTACACCGATTGTCTAATTGAGCTAGCTTCGCGAGCCTTCCCAAACATGACTGTGGAACAGCGGGAAGAGGAGATCGTGGAACAGTTCATCAAGGGTGTGAGAGTTCCACCTGAAACCCGCGAGAAACTGATCTTCGCTCAGCCAGCTAATCTGCAGGAAGCCAGAAGAATGCTGAGGAGAATGGAAGCAGCCTGGAACATGTCACGCAGGAATTCAGGCATGAGAGTAGCTAAGAGCGAGGAAGAACAAGAACAGCAGAGGAAGGCTGAACAAGAAAGACTGGAAGAGATCATTAGGAAGCAGAAGTTCGAGATTGAACAGCAGAAGAGAGCTTTGCAGGAGCTAAGAGAGGAGAAGATGCAGAATAATCAGCAGCAGTTTTCGCAAAATTATTCGTACGCTCAGGCAGCCAGGCAGTATCCACAGAGATACCAGCCCCAGCAGCCGCAGCCCGTTCCGCCACAGTATGGCAATGGAGCGCAGGCGCGACAGCAAATGTTCGCCCGGCAGCAGCACCCAAACCAGGGTCAGCCGAGACAACAGCCGCAGACTTGCTATAACTGCGGGAAGATTGGCCACATTGCAAAGCAGTGCAGGAGTGCCAAGCAGAACGCTCCGCAGATGCAGAACCGCTCGAATAACCAGGGAAACTGAGAAGCGAGGGCCGAATAACGAGGCCACGTCCCTCTAGCGAAATCCAGAGCAAAATTCAGGCCTCTGAATTTGTAAATAATGCGTACAAAGTTAATAATGCGTACAAAGTTAATAAGCAGTACAAGTACAAATCATGCGAAAATTATAATAAGTTTAGAAAACCCAACAAAAAACATGCGAATGCACATACAGTACCGAATGTAAATACTACGCGTGCACCTGATTGCTTACCCAAGAAAAGTACTCCGAAGCCAGAAGAGTACGTCAAGCTGAATGAAAGTGCAGAAGAAGAGACAAGTTTAGATGCCGGCACAGAGAAGAAAGGCCGAGAAGCAGTCATTGACGGAAAGATCCGCAAGCAGAATATTCGCTTTCTGTTAGACACAGGAGCCGGTCGTAACTTTCTAAGTAAAAGTACTTGGAGAAGAGTATGTAGAGAACAAGAGATCAGGCCATCTGATCAAAGAGTGACCACATTCGATGGATCGATTGTGCGAATCGAAGGAGAAGTGACAATAAAGATAATGTTCGGAGAAGTAGAAATTGTGACCGACTTCCTGCTGTGCAACCATGAGTGTGATGATATCCTAGGAATGGATTTCTTTATGAACTTTTGCGAGAGTATGAGTTTTGACAAAGGAATGATGATTTTAAAAACCGGAGTTTGCATTCCGATGCAGTTTACTAAATTGCCGGTACGAGTGTGCCGAGTCTACTGTCACGACAAGGTAGTTGTGCCAGCTAATAGTGCTTTAAGAATACCAGTCAAACTAGCTAAACGAGCTGAAATGAACTTCGGTACGCCAATGATGATTGAGACCACCAAAGGACATATCTCAGTAAAAGATGACACACTGGATATGGTTCCAACCTTATTAACGATGAGTAATGGAACTGGTGTGGTAGAAGTGATCAATAGGCAGAATAACGACGTAGTGATTAGGAAATCAGCAATGGTAGGCATTGCCAAGCCATTAAAAGCCGAAGAACTAACGTACTTCGTTACCAAGAATGACACCGGACAAGTTAAATCCGCGAAATGCGCTGAAACTGCTGATACTCGTACTGATGAATGGATTCAGGAGATTAACATCTCAGATGAGCTATCATCAGAGCAGAAAGAAAAGGTAGTAGAGCTGCTGAAAGAGAATAGGGAAGCATTCTCGCAGACAAGCCAGGAGATGGGCCTCACTCATCTAGTGACCCACGAAATCTCGCTGAAGGATACGACGCCAGTCAGAATACCTACTCGCAGAATACCACCACATCTGCAGAAGCAAGTAGACGAACAGTTAGACGATATGCTCGCTAAAAATTTAATAAGGCCGTGCTATAGCACTTATTCGACGCCATTAGTAATAGTGCCTAAGAAAGATGGAACTATTAGGATTGTCAGCGATTTCAGAGTCTTGAACTCTCGAGTTAACTACTATCCGTATCCGTTGCCGAATATTCAGGAAACTTTCTCTCATCTAACGGGAAGTCAATATTTCAGTAGTTTAGACTTAAATTCAGGTTATTGGCAGGTACCAATTAAGGAAGAGGATAAATTCATGACAGCATTTTCGACTTTGACTATGGGACAGTTCGAGTATCAGGTCATGGCGCAGGGACTATCTAATGCACCTGGAACATTCCAGAGACTAATGAACCTAGTATTGATGGGGATTCAACATAAATTCGCCATGTCGTACATTGACGACATAGTAACTTACTCAACGAAATTTGAGGATCACCTGGATCACCTACGAGAAGTGTTCCAGAGACTAGTAACAGCCGGATTAAAATTAAGGCCGAAGAAATGTAATCTATTTCAAAAAGAGCTTAAATATCTAGGACACATAGTTGGTAGAGAAGGAATTAAGACAGATCCAGCTAAGATAGAAGCAATTCAGTCATGGCCGACGCCTAAGGACGTTAAAGAATTAAGAAGCTTCCTAGGTCTATGTAACTATTACTGTAGGTTCGTGAAGAATTACGCGGAAGCAGCGCACCCGCTCTTCCAGCTAACTAAGAAGGGAATTCAGAATTTTAGGGAGAAATGGACTAAGAGTCATGATGAAGCCTTTGCGCTACTAAAGCAGAAGATGACATCAACAGAAGTTTTAGCATACCCAGAGTTCACTGACAATGAAGAAGTTCGAATGGTGCTTGACACCGACGCGAGTGATGACAGGATTGGGGCCTGCTTAGGTCAGATACAATCCGATGGAGTTGAAAGGCCCATCGCGTACTTTAGCAGAGCCATGAAGGAATCAGAAAAGAGGTATCCAATCACAAGAAAAGAATTGCTAGCATTAGTTGACGGAATGAAACACTTCCGATTCTATCTCATCGGAAAGAGATTCCTGGCAAGAACAGATCATCGCGCTATCCTATGGCTACTTCGCCAGACTGAAGCGCAGGGAATCCTCGGTAGATGGATTGAGAGATTAAGTGAGTTTCAGTATGACATTGAACACCGCAGCGGTGCTAAACACACCAATGCAGACGGACTATCCAGACGACCCGCAGAAAGATTAAAAGATAATCAGGAGACTAAGGCAGAAAAGTGCACTAAAGCTGAGATAGGTCCAGTACTTCCTACCGTTACGGTAAACCGAAGTCAGACCAATATCTCAAGCTGTAAGCACCAGAGCTGTCAGACTGATCCAATTAGAGAAGAAGTAGAAGACGATGAAGAGTACGAAGATGCAAGAGAATATTTCGAAGATGAAGAAGAAGAGTATGAGGACGCCAGCGATTACTTCGCTGATGATGAAGAAGTGTATGAGGATGCGGAAGAAAACGTTAGTGAGACCGCTTGTCGGAAACTCCTAACCGACTATCTCTTCGTCCCGCTTAAGAAGGAGCAGCTGACATCAGCTCAGCGTGACGACCCTTCTATGAGGACGCTGATAGCCTGGAAGGAGCAGAGTATCCGAGAACCGAAATTACCAAAGGATGCAACTAGAGAGTTGAAGCAGATGTTAAAGTTCTATAAGCAGATGAAGCTAGAAGACGAGTTATTGACCATAGACGAAGACGGGACACAGAAGGTCGTGTTGCCAGAGAACATTGAGAAAAAAGTATTCCGAGAGTTGCATGACAGTCCTCTCTCAGGTCACCTAGGTCGTGATAAAACACTGCAACGTGTGCGCGATCGATTTTGGCGACCAGGACTAGCAACTGCAGTAGAGAAGTATATTTCGGAATGTATTCCTTGTTTAGAGAGTAAGGCAGGAAATAAGGTGAAGGCGCCAGTGCAGTCCTTTCCAATATGCGAACCGTTTCATAGGATCCATATTGACCTGATTGGGCCGATCTCAAAAGAGAGTCGAAGAGGTCATCGCTACGTACTAACAGTAGTAGATAGCACTACTCGGTTCCCATTTGCGTTCCCAGTGCGAAATCAGAAATCGGATATAGTGATTAAGATCATACAAGAAAGAATCTTTAGCGAATACGGACAATGCCAGTGGATCCACACTGACAATGGCAAGACATTCGTCAGCCGTCAGTTCCAAGCATTTTGTAGGATGTATGGCATCAAGCATACATGCACCACACCGTATCACGCACAAAGTAACGGACTAGTCGAAAGATTCAATAAACAAATAAAGTCAATAGTAACTTGTCTAGTAGAGAAAGATCATTCCGACTGGGATTTGCTAATTCCCGCAGCTCTGGTAGCTGTGCGCACTAGTGTGAACCAGACCACCGGATTCACGCCGCACTACCTGCTATTTGGTAGGGAGGCAGATCTTAGGATAGACAGTATTATTCGAAGGCCAAAGCAGTATCACGATTATCCGAGCTATGTGCTAAACCATGCTGAAAGGCTCGAAGAAGCACAGAAACTCGTGCAGAAGAAGCTAGAGAAGGTAAAGGACCGTAGAGAGGAGGACAATGCTGAGAACAAGCCACCGAAGCATGTACCGGTTGGATGCCTCGCATTGATTAACAATCCGCAATTACACAGTGAAGAAAGCCATAAATTTCACCGCAAGAAAAGAGCAGCATTCAGAGTCCTTGCGAGACTTTCCGAAACAGTATTTCGAGTACAGCGAGAAATAGACGGAGTAAGGATTGGCGAGAAGATGCTCGTACATCGAAACAACCTCACTCCAGTACCCAACTCGCAAATAGATTTGCCGAATGAACCAAATAAAGAGACGGAACCTACAAATAGGGGAAGGCAGAGAGAACAACAGAAAAAGAGAGAGCCGAAAAATAAGGGAAGGCAACAGATTAGTAAGAAAAATCATTTAGAGCCAATAATAGAAACTGACAGTTCGGAAGACGAAAGAATTCAGTGGAGAGCAAGAGAGATCGAGCCAATTGAGGAAGAAGTTGAGCAAGAGGAAATTGAGCAGAATGAGATAGAAGATGAGTCAACAGACAGTGAAAGAACTGAGTTAGCTGAGGAAGATGACGCATTAGAGATAGGTGAGAATGAAAGAGCCGAACAAAGACATCAATATAATTTGAGACCCCGAGAGAACTCAGTCGCAACAGGCTTTGTTCCCCGGAGGCGATATTCTCATTACCGAAAGTAATGAGGCCGAATCCATGTAAAAATGTGTAAATAGACTCAATATAAAACTCATAAAAAGTAAAAATCATAAAATCTATAAAAATACAAAAATATTAAATTTGCATATACAGTAAAAATGTTATGCGCATTACTAACAGTAGAGTATACAGAATTGTGCAGGTATTGTTCGAAACTCGTTCCGCATAAAAATCCTAGCAACGCTTAGTAACGGTGTGAGCCAATGAGCGAGCTCGTTAGAAATTTGCTAAACCCCCTCTCGTGCGAACACGAAGATGCGGTCCAGTTTTTCAGATATACAATTGAACTCCCTGCAGCTCCATAGACCCGTCGATCACACCTCTCCAAGTCAATCTTGAGTTAATACCGCAAGAATATATATTGCGAGCTAGAATGGACGACGACTTAGATAATTTCTTAAAAGATTTGTGGACGACTCCATGGAGGAATTAGCCGTCGCCGCCGCAGCAGACCAGCCAGCTGAGCCTCCAGCGCAGCCTCCAGCGCCGCCAGTTCGACCTCCAGACCAGCCGGCTGAGCAGCCAGCTGAGCAGCCAGCCGAGCCGCCAGCTGAGTCGCCAGTACCGTCAGCTCGGCCGCCAGCTTCATCAGCAAATCAGCCTGCAGCGACGTTCGCGCCATCAACCAGCCGATCGGCGCCTGACATTGAGGAGGCGCCATTGCGAGCTCCGACGAGACCAAGAGCCCTGTCAGGAACAGGCAAGCGACCGCCAGCCGCTGAACAATCATCAATTCCAGCCAAGAGGGCCGCTCTTCTGGATGCTCAAGCAAAAGCGCCAATCAAGTCTTTGGTCGTAAGACCATGCGCCGGAGAAGAGCGGCGCACCCTTCAGCTGGCCGCGCCTCCACAGCAGTCAGCAATGAGACGTCAGCCGAGACGTCCACCACAGCCGCCGCGCCATTCGTCGCCAAGACGTCTGCCGCAGCCGTCGAACCAGCCGCAGCCGCCGAGTCGGCCGCCACAGCAGCAGCAGCCGCCTCCGCCACATCAGCCAGCAACACCCAGGCAGCCACTGCAGCCTGTGCCTAATCCGCCGCTACAGCCAAGGCGAGAGTACCATGAAACGGCGCTAGCCCTTATCGACATGCACGGCGTTACGCTCGAACGAGTTGTGCACGGCATCAGGGTTTATCTGGAAAGGATAGCCCACCTGCGCCTCGACCAGGCGTTGCCACAGCGGGCTTACCTGTGGCCAAGCCTGAGGCAGCTGAGAACCCGACTTTCGCGAGAGGAAGCCATCGCTCTGCTGCGATACGCCATCGACCGATTTCGAGACGATCTGGATGCCAGCCGACAGCCAATTCAGAGACAGCTTGTCAACATTGAGGTGAGATGGGTTTTCACCCAGCTCGGATGGCTCGAGTACAGAGACCTCCCGCGAAATTGCTACTTCTAAATGACAAGGGTTACTCTGAATCGAACATTTGCAAAAGTACTGATATTGTTTTTGTTTTTGCTTTATTACTAGCTTAGTAGTATTTGTAGCATTTAGTAGCTAAATTCTTCTTTCAATTATGCTTATAGGAAATTATTACTAGCTTACATTTTTTTTATATTTTTCGTTACCTGTATTGCCTTTTTTGCTTAAATTGTATTTTAGTTCTCTGTTGCTACACTTGCTTTGTTTCACACTACTAACTCTTCCTTATTATTAGCGACTACTAAATAGTTTTGTTATGCCATTGCCTTTTTACTGCCTTTTCATAAATATGTACTTATCGTTCTTTTGAATTTCTTCACAAATCTTTGCCTTATAATACTAGTAATACTACTTAGCAAATTTTTCACGCAAACATTTTTGTAAATTTTATTGTTCAAAATTTGCGTTTAGGGAAGGCAGCTGAGACAGGCATTAATAATAGCTCTAATACTTTTAAATTTTACTCGTTTTATGTTTGCCTTTCTTAGAAAAACCTTTATTCAAATCTGCGCGAAATATTTGTTTGAATGTTGTGGTTTGCAAAAATATTTCTGCAATTATTATTTTGTTTAAACTATAACAAATTTTGGGTATAAATAGACACGCTGAGCAGACTTGAGGAAGCAACCGTTTGCTGCCTTTCGGTTTTTGATAAGCAAATTTAGTTTGTTCTAAATATTGAAATCGCTTAAAGACTTAATCATTTCTTAGAATATAAGAACCCCAATTGGGAGTATCAGAAACCGCTAAAAATCGAAAAACCGAAAAATCAGTTGAATCTGCCGCCTCAGTTATTTGGCTTTCACATTGATATTTGAAGTAGACCCAGAGCCATAGAAATGAGAGACCAGAAGAACAATAATAGCAACATCTGTTTAAAATATTTTAAATGGATATTTTTCTTATGAACTTGGCCAAAGACAATGTGCAAGTAATAACTAACAAGATCTTATTTTGATTGTAGGTTTATAAAATATTATAAATATAGGCCCCTATATACGACAGCCTAAATTAAAAATAATTATGAATAATAGATAAAGTTCACAAAATTATATAGGCACCCTATATCTAATAAAAACAAAAAATCACTTATAAATAAACAATACTTTCTTGATAGAGCCTAATATTGCAATCAATATAACTAAAGACAGGTCTAAAAGAGTTTTTAAAAAATTGCTCATCTAATTGCATTTTTCTAAGAGACTTAGGGCCTAATTGATTTAAAGATGACATTATTATTATATATTATGATACTTAAAGCTATATATTGCATAAAATAAAGACAAAGTTATATAGATTCAAGACCAATGTGTTAGAATTCATGTTAAACTTAAAATGTATGAAGAAATATATCTCAAATAAAAATATTGAATCATTGTTAGGCAGGGGTCAGGAGTGCATAGGATTGGTGCAGTAACGAGTGCCGGCAACAAATCAAAGCTTTAGATGCAGTTAAAAACTAGTTAAACTAGCAGCCATTCAGTAAATGAAGGCAATTGTAGCCAGCACTCGTTACTACATGGGTGTCCTATATCATTGTCATTTTGTCAACCATGGTTCAAACATTTTTGAAACATTGCACTTAACTTACAAGTTTTTATTTATTTTCGGCTTAAATGGGGCCTAGGCCTAGCCGCCTAGTCTTTTCTTGGGCCTTGGGACTTGGTGGGACGGCCTGCAAACCGAAACCTCTCTGCATGAATTCTCTAAGTTTAGAGACGTCATAACATACTGAGAGTGATGGTTGTTTGCTTGGCTGTTACTGATGATTGAAAGACAGCTCGAGACATAAAAGCATTTGCTTTTGAGTTTGCCATATATATATTATAACTACTACTTCTATAATGCATGCATGCTAGTCTTACTCAGTGAATAAGCTAACCTTCATAGCACATCACACACAGACGCACACACAACTTGTATTTGTAACTACGTGGTACTAAAATCTAAATTATGCGGATGAGATTTCAATGACTCAAGATATTTTAAGGTCGTTTAATTATGTCTTAGAGTGGATTTTATAATAATTTTATAAGGTCCTTAAGACTTACAAAACCTTTATAAAATGTGTAGAGAATTAGTGCTTAGCATATTTATTTTAATACGTTTTCTCGTTATCAATCCGTTGCAAAATGTTGGCATCTTTCCATGTCGCTATATTTTAAAACTTTTAAATCAAAATTTTAAACTTAGGCCCCAAATGCGACCGTAGTAAAATCTTATAGATTATGGTTCAAAAGTTTTGCCCCAAAATATTTCAGCTAAGGACTTCTAGTCTATTGAGTTCAGCTCATTAAACCATGGTATAGCTATTTGGTAACAGCTGTGTGCCTCAATGGTCACGAATTTAGCTAGGTACTTGTGAACTTAATAATTGGTGTGTAGCTATTAAGCTTGGAATGCGACTTCGTTATCATATATTTGCTGAATGTTTATCAATTCACAGCTCTTGTTTTGCAGTGGAGCTTACACCACCACAACTGTCGCTCAGGGAGGAACGGTCGCTCTTGACTGCAGCGCTATCCTCCTCACAGCTGAGGTGGGGAAAAGAACTCAGCTTGTTACGTGTCCCTGACGTACCGGGCGTGCAGCGGAGTGATGAGGACGCATCTTTTTGCAATCTTAAAACCGCACATTTCGCGATGCGCTTTTTCCCCTATAGGGGAATACTGTCAGTTAGGCTAGCTTAGGAACCTCTCTCCATTCTCTCATCCAGGCTAAGTTCTACACTAATTTATGCCATCACTATTTAATTATGATAAATACTCAATGTACTTCTCTTAGGATTCTAATTTTGGATTGTTACGCATCTTTGAAGGTCAGACTGTCTGGGTTTGAGACGGATTGACCTCTAGCAGTAGACGGGCGACACTAAGTCTGGGAGTGATGGTTTTAACCCCATCTGACCCCAGATTTGCGGCTTTTTCACTGTTTTTAGTGATTTATGGCGGTCTAGCTGTCACTTTTGGCTCCAGCCTGTCTGGGTCAAAGAGGCCTTTCCAGCCTTCTCCCCACTCGCTCTGTTACAATTCTCTTTTAATTTATGGTGTTTTGCTGTCACTTTTGGCGCCAGGGTGTCTAGACAAGTGGCTTTTATAATGTTTTGCGCATGATTTATGACCGCACCTGTCATCTTCCCTGGGGTCTGAAGGCCACCTGGTGGGGTAGGTTTTGGGGTCTTGAGCTCAGCCAATCAGAGTCGACCTGACTGCCCCCGGCTCGACCAATCAGAAAATTCGGCGCCTATTTTAAAAAAGCTCTCAGCCAATCAGAAAATTCGGCGCGCGTTATAACAAATCGGCCGCATGAGAGCTATAAAAGGCGGCAACTCGACCCGCGCTCAAAAAGTCCGGCTGGGACCTCCCTTCTTGCACGGTCCTAACCCCGTCTTAGACGGCCCCTTCGGTATCTGCTGCGTCTTCGACGTCTGGTCCCCTTCCCCCGGCAGTTCCGGCTTCAGCAGCTAAGTTCCCCCTGAGAAGCATCATCGATATTTCCCGGCAGTGATCTAAGAGCAGCAACGACCACCGGCAGGCACTCGTCTGTTAAGATCAGCAGCAGCATCCCATCCGAGCGCTGCGGTCTCTGTGGATTCCTTGGCTACCGGCAGATAGGTCCTCTGATTGGTTTGGTGAGAGGCTTTCTTGACCTGCTTAACTGGGTGCGCCCTTTGTCTGACCCCTTCCTAGGTAGTATGATAGGATTTGCACTTTTGCTTACTTGCTTTTGTGTGCCAATCTCGAGGCAGAAGTGTCAGTTAATATTAAAAGTAGCCATTCGCTCTAACTCAATCTAAAGTGTCTAGGATTGCGGATTAAGTGAGAAAGTTAAATCTGGAAATTAAAGACTTAATGTTTTCTTTCTTTTTCGCAATGCCAGCTGAGATGAGTGGCTAGATCTAGGGGCAGGGGTCACAGTGGACCGGAAGCGGCACAGTTCCCAGTCAATCAGTCGATCTCAGAAATAATGATAAGCATGCGAATTAAGTGCCAGACTGGCGCTTTCGCGCGGTCTCAGGCAGCTAAGCGGCTAAAACGAGATAAATATTAGTCTGAAGGTCTCCGAAAGTAACAGTACATCTACATCATCGCTGTCTGTCGACATGTTAACACATTTAGTGCCAAAAGCGTGCAGTTACGTGTATTTGTACGTGTACTTCTAGGAATTTGGTAATGAAATAGTACTTTCAGTAGTGTATAGAGGCTCGCCAGGGCAAGAACCCCCTGCAGAAGTCCTCTCTGTCCCTGCATGGCCAATGCGATCTTAGTCACAGCAGCGTCCCTTCTATTCGGCAATGACTTCGAGATTTAGACAGCTAAAAGACACTAGATGGCAGGTAAGTGCAGTGCCCCTCTAGTCGGAAGTCCGATTTCGATAGCTCCGGTTTGGTGAGCCGGGGCGCACGGACTGGTGGCAGCGGGTTAGTTAGTCTGTGGATTAGCTAATCTCAACCTTTCAAATTCTCCCTGCTTGTCTCTCGCTGTCTTCTCTTAGCTATAGGACCTTGCTGCTCGCCCACAATCTAGCTACCACGGGGCTGACCATCTGGCAGGAGTGAGAGGCCGGAGCTTTAAGTGATTCATTTCTGAGTTCCGAGGCCCGAAGCTATAGGCTTAAAAAGGCCGAACCCATCAGGAGTATGCTCTTGGGCTTGCAAACGTCAGAGAGAGCCGAGTTTGGCCTAAGGTTGAGTGAGCCTGGCCCTGGTGAAGACAGTGGCAGTCTGTATAGCAGGTAAAAGGGCTCCGCGTTTTCAGTGCCTGAACGACAGAAATTGGGGGGGGGGCGCCACTCCAAAGGCCCTAAAGGAAACGGGCGAGAGAAGCAGCCATGCATGGAGAGCCCATATGCTGACTGCTTTTAATGTCCCCCTGCAGTTAGCATGAGGGCTAAAAAAACGAGTGTGGAAGGACAGGGGACGCGGTAGAACAAATTTCGGGTGGTCGCGCCCAACTGCGGAGATGCTCGAAATCAGCTCAGCGCTTGACGCGGGAGTTGATCACCGAGGCAGGGATCGATGGGGGCCCAGGACCATCGTTGCCCGGAATCCATTGAGCTGGGCGTTGCAGTCCAGGACAGATCTGGAGCTGGTGGTGCTACGGCAGAGCTGGCCCAATGGGGTCCACTGTACTGGCAGTAGCTCCACACCGCTTCTCCCTTGATATGAGAACGCATGATCCAAAGCCTGAGAGAGCGTCGTGGTTACCCTCTTAATTAACTGATCGAGAGGCGGATAATGGCAGTGTACTCGTAAATCCACCACAGCTTCCTAGGGGGATGTTGGATGTTATGCATAATAGATTTGCGCGTCCAATCTAATCAGGGAGGATGTTTTTTGTTCATTTGCACCAGAAGCCCTGTCTTGAGAACTACTCTTTAGCAAGTAAGTTTGTTTTACTGGCTGTATCGAGTGGCATTGGAAGCTTTAAAAATAAACAAGTGAATACGCTGGGCTGGCCTTGTATGTGGCTAACACAATAGCCAGGCCAGTGTCTCTGGGTCAGCAGCTTGAGCTGTACAAGTGAACTAAACTAAACTTAACTAAACTATACTCGCAAACCGCGTAAACTTGTTTCGAGTTCTATTTTCGAATCGAATTCGATTTCGAATGCAAATCCTGCATTTGCTAAAACACCGGGATAAGAAAGGAAACACCGAGTTAGCAATTAAAGCACTCATTTTCTGGGGCAGTCACTTGGCTTCATTACGAGCGTACTAGCTAGCTCTAGTTTGAGAAGACTTGAGTAGGAGCACACAGAGATGAAGGATTTGGTGCTGGAGTGAGGGGGATACTATAGGGATTAGAAATTAGCAAAAATTAAGCATCATTAAAGGTCGTCAGAGGTAAAGCGAAAGCTAAAGGACTGGAAACAGAACTTTAGAGATAAGGCACCTAAGTAAAAGAAATTAAAAGAACAGATAGAAATTGAAATAAATTATAGATATGATAAGAATTTTACTGTCACCTTTCCCCAAGATTACAGACCAAGCGAGATGACTTCAACGTCAGCCGATGTACAGGCAGAGTCAGTCGGTGCGGTGCCAGGAGAAGCGATACGGCAAGATACCCCGACTGGCGGGCGAGACAGAGCGATGGTCAACAGGCCAAGGGCAGCGGTGACGTGCGTGGATCTGCCTTTGAACACATCCTGATGCGACCAAATAACAGATTTCAAATTATCTCTCTCGCCCCGTAGCAACTCGCTAATCTAATGTTGCTGCGTCTGTTCTGGCACCCCCGTTGCTAATCAGTGGCGGGGGATGGCGTGTATCGAAAGATTTATAAAATAGACACGGCCTCTTTGGAAATGGGCAACTCTTGCTGAGACTCTAATTCTATAGCCTGGATTCCAGTGTAGTTAACCAAAAATCTAAAGACTCATATTTGTTATTTGTGCTACAGGCACGAGTAGCGATCTCTTTTATAAGCTCTCTTAGGCTCCGAAGACAGCGGAAGTAATCCAGCAAGACCGCCTAGACGACCAGAGAAGTATAGCCGGAGACCTAAGAGAAGTCTTACAGATACAGCGGAGCTGCGCATATCCTGGTTGTGTGAGTTTCTTAAATAAATTATAATAACCAGCTGGCTCAATTTCCGAACTAAGAGAAGATTGGGCTCTTAAATTTTCTCAGTAAAAATGGCGCGCGGCACCTGGCTACTGATGGCAACCTGCCTGCTTCATTCACTATCGCAAGGTTGGTGCATTTTTAGCATTAGAAGTGCGAGTTGGTACAAAATGGGTTGCAAATAATTCGCTGGATCGCTCGCTATTCCAGTGTATTCGTATCGCTACATCGGGTGCTTCCTCGACGATAGAGGCATGTACGTTGGTCTTTGCGACCAGCTCTGTGAGAAGTGGCACCAGCAGGACTTTGGCCTGCAGAACTCCAACGAGTGCTGGTGCGGCAGCAAGTTCGGTCGGTACCCGAGGAGGCAGGAAGAGAAGTGCTCGATGCAGTACAGTGGCAGCAGCGGCACCTGTGGAGGCAGGTTTCACAACCAAGTCTATGAAGCGTCAAGTTGGCCAAGTAAGTCCCATGACACCTTGTCGAACTAAACATTATTTAATTTTAGTGCTAGTGATTAATATTTAATCACAGAAATACAGAAAACACAAAAATACGATGCGACAACGTAAACTGATTTTATGATTTCAGGTATGCTGCGCTCACCAATTGCTCCCAGAGCTCAACTTACTCGACATGGGTCTGCAGCAGAGCCATCGACGGAAACACTAACCAGTACGGCAATCAGAACTCTTGCAGCCACACCCTCCGGGAGAAGGGCTGGTGGATGGCAAAAACACATAGGCTTGCCCGCATCACCCAGATCAAAGTGTTCAACATAATCGATCCCGCACTATTAAGAGACTGTGGAACTTCAAGGTCACAGTAGATGGCAACGAGTGCGGATCGTACATGTCTCACGATGCGTTCAGTGTCAAGACCTTCCACTGCAACCTAGTGGGTAACGTAGTGATGGTGCATAACCGAGACCATATATGGATGATGCTCTGCGAGGTTCAGGTGTTCGGCACTTACATACATGAACCGAATGACCGTAAGTTCCACGAAATGCTGTGATTCTGTTTACCTTGATTGCATTGTCATACGAGAGTCCTGCATGCGGCTCGTTGTTTAATTTCAGTGAAGTAGGGATTAGTCAAGGTCTGAGTCCATTATAAGTAAAAAATGAATCAATGGCCCTAGGGTTTCCCATAGTTTTTTCTTGACTCTATACTCGTACCTTCACGTGCACAAAATTCAGAAACGTGACTCAAGCAACATGATTTGCTCCATTTGCCCACGGGCAGACTAACACTCGGCGATTGCAGGCGGTTGACCAACGGGCACTTCCTGGACGCTGAAAGTTCCGGTGGAACTCTGTTTATTACTGACAATTTTGCTAACCTCCTAATGGACTAAAACTTATTTTTTTGTAAAACTGAACTTTGCTTTCCTGTCAATGTATTTTTTAGACTACATTCCTTAATAGACATAGACTTACAGTTTATGCCCAGAGTCGATCTTCGTCGACTTGATAACTTCGATCACTACTCCAAAAAGTCTCAGGATAAATCCGCGCTCTTCACAACTCAATCACAGCTTTGCACGCCATCGCCATTCCTCCAACAGCTCCGCCCCCCATACCGCCACTCCTCCAACAGCTCCGCCCCCCATACCGCCACTCCTCCAACAGCTCCGCCCCCCATACCGCCACTCCTCCAACAGCTCCGCCCCCCATACCGCCACTCCTCCAACAGCTCCGCCCCCCATACCGCCACTCCTCCAACAGCTCCGCCCCCCATACCGCCACCCCTCCAACAGCTCCGCCCCCATACCGCCACCCCTCCAACAGCTCCGCCCCATACCGCCACCCCTCCAACAGCTCCGCCCCCATACCGCCACCCTCCAACAGCTCCGCCCCCATACCGCCACCCCTCCAACAGCTCCGCACCCATACCGCCACCCCTCCAACAGCTCCCCCCAACCGCCACCCCTCCAACAGCTCCGCCCCCATACCGCCACCCCTCCAACAGCTCCGCCCCCATACCGCCACCCCTCCAACAGCTCCGCCCCAACCGCCACCCCTCCAACAGCTCCGCCCCCATACCGCCACCCCTCCAACAGCTCCGCCCCCATACCGCCACCCCTCCAACAGCTCCGCCCCCATACCGCCACCCCTCCAACAGCTCCGCCCCCATACCGCCACCCCTCCAACAGCTCCGCCCCCAACCGCCACCCCTCCAACAGCTCCGCCCCCATACCGCCACCCCTCCAACAGCTCCGCCCCATACCGCCACCCCTCCAACAGCTCCGCCCCCATACCGCCACCCCTCCAACAGCTCCGCCCCCATACCGCCACCCCTCCAACAGCTCCGCCCCATACCGCCACCCTCCAACAGCTCCGCCCCCATACCGCCACCCCTCCAACAGCTCCGCCCCCATACCGCCACTCCTCCAACAGCTCCGCCCCCATACCGCCACTCCTCCAACAGCTCACTGCCACCCCTCCAACAGCCCCGCCCCCATACCGCCACCCCTCCAACAGCCCCGCCCCCATACCGCCACCCCTCCAACAGCTCCGCCCCCATACCGCCACCCCTCCAACAGCTCCGCCCCCATACCGCCACCCCTCCAACAGCTCCGCCCCCATACCGCCACTCCTCCAACAGCTCCGCCCCAACCGCCACCCCTCCAACAGCTCCGCCCCCATACCGCCACCCCTCCAACAGCTCCGCCCCCATACCGCCACCCCTCCAACAGCTCCGCCCCCATACCGCCACTCCTCCAACAGCTCCGCCCCCAACCGCCACCCCTCCAACAGCTCCGCCCCATACCGCCACCCCTCCAACAGCTCCGCCCCCATACCGCCCCCCTCCAACAGCTCCGCCCCCCATACCGCCACCCCTCCAACAGCTCCGCCCCCAACCGCCACCCCTCCAACAGCTCCGCCCCCATACCGCCACCCCTCTAACAGCTCCGCCCCCATACCGCCACCCCTCCAACAGCTCCGCCTTTTATACCGCCACCCCTCCAACAGCTCCGCCCCCAACCGCCACCCCTCCAACAGCTCCGCCCCATACCGCCACCCCTCCAACAGCTCCGCCCCCATACCGCCACCCTCCAACAGCTCCGCCCCAACCGCCACCCCTCCAACAGCTCCGCCCCCATGCCGCCACCCCTCCAACAGCTCCGCCCCCATACCGCCACCCCTCCAACAGCTCCGCCCCCAACCGCCACCCCTCCAACAGCTCCGCCCCCATACCGCCACCCCTCCAACAGCTCCGCCCCCAACCGCCACCCCTCCAACAGCTCCGCCCCCATACCGCCACCCCTCCAACAGCTCCGCCCCCATTCCACCACTCCAACAGCTCCGCAATAAGTCATTCCTTCTGTAGGCGTATCTAGAAGTATTAATAACTACTGTTCCTTGATATCCACGAATTCTCGTAGCGATATTAAATACAGTAAATGATGCGTAAAAAGACGGTTGTTTTTTGGTTCGCTTTTGTCTGACAGTTTCCCGTATGCAAAAGCCAGGCTCGAGTGAAGACAATGCTGGATGCCTTCTACGAGTATTTATGGATACTTTCAAAGGAACTTCTATATTTCGGGAATATTTGGGAAGCATCATGTGCGGGCAGGGAGTTGCCTAATATATGACAGTATGTTGTTGTTCTGAATGTAATCGTTCTATCTAGAAGGCTGAAAACGATATTCTTCAACAAAAAACATGTGTATTTGCATGTACGTGCAGTCTACTAATACTAGTCTACCACGCTTGAATAATTATTTTACGCGGACATTACACTAAACTGTTACAAAAACCCACAAAAGTGGTTGAAATCTAAAATAATTTCGAATTAAGTAACAGTTTGTAATGCAAAGTATGGGGTAACTCAAAGCGCACAGAGAACCTATTTCTAATAAAATATTTCTTTTATTTCGAGTTAGACGAACACTAATTTTTATTTATATATAATTTAGCACATCGTCACCTCCCAGGGAAAATCCGTAGTGCGGAATGGCCATTCTGCCTCTAAGCGTGGTGTTAAGGATGCGGGGCATCAGGGGGCGTCGCCACTGGGGGGGGGCAGGGGGCATGTCCCCCCCAGTAAACGCTATGGACATGCCAATGCTTCGTCCCACCCCACCTTGTGGCGTTGTGATCTTGTGGAAATACAATAATTTTGCTTCAGGGCGACAAAGCCTAGCACCTGCGGCGCCAAAATGAGTGTCTGCGGCACCAAAATGACTCCAAAATGAGTGCTTATGGTGCCAAAATGAGTGCCTGTGGCGCCAAAATGAGTGCTTATGGTGCCAAAATAAGTGCCTGTGGCGCCAAAATGAGTGCCTGTCGCGCCAAAATGAGTGCCTGTCGCGCCAAAATGAGTGCCTGCGGCACCAAAATGAGTGTGACAACACTGTCAACAGAATGATGTACACGAAGGAATTCAGTCACATACATGTACTTTTAGAATTCTTGTCTTTGTTCCCCCACCATAAAATCCTTTGCGATCAGGACAGGCTCACCTAGCTCGTCCCAAACCCGGGCTAATTTTCCGACGTTTTCAGGCCCCTAGAATTTCTGTTAGCTACACATGTACCTGAGGACTTTCGGACGAGCGACTTATTCACGTCCTGGACTCTCCAAAGGGGGACCGCGCTGCGGACACCGGCAACCACCGGATGTCCCGGCGCGACACAGCAGCAGCCGTGTAAAGGGCCTTCGTCTAGAAACCTTGGTCCAGCTACCTTCATCCTGATACATTTATCTTCGTCCATTCAGTAACCTTCGTCAATTCAGTAACCTTCGTCCATCCAGTAACCTTCGTCCATCCGGTAACCTTCGTCCATCCAGTAACCTTCGTAAATTCAGTAACCTTCGTCAATTCAGTAACCTTCGTCCATCCAGTAACCTTCATCAATCCAGTAACCTTCGTCCATCCAGTAACCTTCGTCCATCCAGTAACCTTCGTCCATCCAGTAACCTTCGTCCATCCAGTAACCTTCGTCCATCCAGTAACCTTCGTCCATCCAGTAACCTTCGTCCATCCAGTAACCTTCGTCCATCCAGTAACCTTCGTCCATCCAGTAACCTTCGTCCATCCAGTAACCTTCGTCCATCCAGTAACCTTCGTCTATCCAGTAACCTTCGTCCATCAAAAATTGTACAAGTTTCTATTACTTCAGTAGTTCATTATTATGCAGTTTGTCAATAACATAGAGAAAGATTCTGTTTGCTTCTTGTAGTTTGATGAAGCAAGACTGCAGACTCTCTGTCACTCGTCATCTACAAAAAGTTTTGTTGGAGTTTCAGTTGCTATTTTGAGCAGGTTTCGATTCACTAGGTAATGCGTTCTGTGTGTAAGAGCCTAAATTGCTTTTACTTACAGCACGCAAACTCACCCTCTTCATTGCTTTGAGTGAGCGCGACATGCTGAAAAAATTCCATAGGCAGTGCTTTGGAGTAGGTAAGCTTGCACAAGGCAACCCCCGTTCAACAAAAAACGAAGAATTAAGGAGGCACTTAGTTTGAACGAAGATATACGCTCGTAGCCTATGACTTGAGAAGACAAGAAGATGGTCTCTGCTGCACTTTTATTGCGTTCGCGTGATGTTGTTTACCATCAGCGAGATTGAGATGGCAGGAGACTTGAGAGGTTTGGGAGGGAGGGGGGGAGATGCGAGTTTCGGATTGTTTCTAGGCAGCATTGCTCGCCTCTCCTAACACCTGGCTATAATCGTATTTGCGTCGTTAAATATGGCCTCCTCTCTCTCTCTCTCTCTCTCTCTCTCTCTCTCTCTCTCTCTCTCCCTCTCTCTCAGCTGGAGTCGCCAAACCTACTGAAGACGCAATTCTACTGAAGCTAATTTGTCAACATAGGAGGCGAGGGGCCCGCGCTCACTGCTAAATTAGCTATAAATACGAGGTTGCTAAGACGAAAGCTCTCTAATTGTCGATAGTAATTGCAAGTAATTAGTTACCGACTCAGTCTGACATAATGAGTATGCTAATGAAGTTCACTGGTCTTCTAGGCCTGCTGCTGCTGGTCCAGCTCCCAGGGGGCAAATCTGCCCCAACCGATTGGGACTACGTGTCCAATGACCCATCGGAGTGGCCGTCCGCCTTCAAGAAGTGGTGCGGCGGAAGAGCCCAATCCCCAATCAAGCTGATTTACAGCGAGGCCCGGTACGACACCGACCTGCCGCCCTATTCCATTGTGGAGGACAACACGCCCGGCAGAAAGTTCAAAGTGTACAACGATGGCCACAAAGTCAGCATCTTCTTTTCCTCGGCTATGATGAACGTCACTGTGCCCGGACACCCGAACAGCTGTTTCCGGCCGCACTCAATTCACTGGCACTGGGGCGCGGACGACTCGCACGGCTCCGAGCACTGGATGGAGGGCCGGCACTACCCTCTGGAAGGCCACGTTGTCATGTGGAACTGCCAGTTCTATTCGAAATTCGAAGACGCCGCCAACAGCTTCAGCGGTCTGGCCGTGTTGGGCATCCTGTACGAGCCGGACAGCTCGGTGACGACCTACAGCGGGCCGCTGGCCAACATGATCAGCCTGGTGGCCTCGGACCCGCGGCTGCAGCGCTGCGCCGGCTGCGCCAACGAGACCTTCGAGCCGCCCAAGGTTGACATGGACGCCTTTCCCCTCGGAGACCTCGTGCCCGCTGACCGGTCGCAGTACTACCTGTACGGCGGCTCGCTCACCACGCCTGACTGTCGCCAGAACGTCATGTGGACCGTCTACCGGCAGGCCCAGCGTGTGCCCCCGTCCGTGCTGGCAACCCTGCGCAGCCTGAAGTACCCGGACGGCAGCGCCATGATCAGCAACTTCCGGCCGCCGGTGCCGCTGAACCCCACCAGCCCGTTCGGCGCTCGCCGAATCGTGGTTCGGTCCTTCAACTCCGGCAGCACGCCCGGCCTGCCCAGAGGCGCCTCCTGGCTTCGAGCCGACAAGCTGAACAGTGTCGGGCTGAGCCTCGCCGTTGCTATGACCGTTGCTAGGGCGGCCGTTTGAAAAAGGTTTTAATGGACACCTGATGGACGTTCTTTATTGACTCTGTTAAAACGGTTGCTAACACAATTAGCTAACACTATAAACAGCGCTGTCTTTGTAGTTTAGTTTGTGTTTATTTCCTTACTAATTATGAATCTATTTTTTATACTAAATTAATTCTAATTTGCTGTGTTTACTGTTTCTTTTCTGTACGATTTTTTTACTCATCCAGGTAGAGCAACGCTTGGGAGTTTGGCACTCGTAGCCAACTAGGACTAACTACACTCGTACAGAATTGTTTGTTGATTCGGATCCTCAAACGTTTATCCTATAACTTACTTCTATTTCTTGTTCAAATCAGTAAAAAAGTTTTTATTCAAAAGCAAGAAGTAATAATTCTTGTCTAAAATAAAAGTCCTCTTCAAATTCGAACAGATTTTTCTATTAATAAATCAGTCACAAGCTTTCTCAGTTTCTAATGCACTTTTACAAGCACTGTAATTAGTTCGAACTCTACAGCCCACTCAGCAGTTTTTTTGTCGTGAACAGAAAGCCTACGAACTGAAGCCGAGAGCTCTCCAAACACTCAAAATTCTCTATCAGTTTAGTAAGAGTACAATTGTCAGTCATCGCCCCACTCTCTGAACCACCTCGGTTTACGAGCTCACCCTCTGGCTGAGTGCAGTTTACTTGCCTCTTCATCTCGTTTTGTCTGCAGCACAGTAAAAAGCAAGCGAGTTTTAGATTTGAAAATTCCCAACAGGTCGGCAAAAATTCCAGATATTGAGTCTCATAAAAAGTTAATGCTCAACCTAGCCATCGGACAGTTTGGTTTATCTCTTGGTCCTTGGTCTCCTTAGCCCAATTATCAATAGTTGGACCAGGGATCGGCAAACCCCGGCCGGTGAAGCATCTCTCACCTCTCCTCTCTCCCTCCTCTCCTCTCTCCCTCCTCTCCTCTCTCCCTCCTCTCCTCTCTCCCTCCTCTCCTCTCTCCCTCCTCTCCTCTCTCCCTCCTCTCCTCTCTCCCTCCTCTCCTCTCTCCCTCCTCTCCTCTCTCCCTCCTCTCCTCTCTCCCTCCTCTCCTCTCTCCCTCCTCTCCTCTCTCCCTCCTCTCCTCTCTCCCTCCTCTCCTCTCTCCCTCCTCTCCTCTCTCCCTCCTCTCCTCTCTCCCTCCTCTCCTCTCTCCCTCCTCTCCTCTCTCCCTCCTCTCCTCTCTCCCTCCTCTCCTCTCTCCCTCCTCTCCTCTCTCCCTCCTCTCCTCTCTCCCTCCTCTCCTCTCTCCCTCCTCTCCTCTCTCCTCCTCTCCTCTCTCCCTCCTCTCCTCTCCTCTCTCCTCTCCTCTCTCCCTCCTCTCCTCTCTCCCTCCTCTCCTCTCTCCCTCCTCTCCTCTCTCCCTCCTCTCCTCTCTCCTTCCTCTCCTCTCTCCCTCCTCTCCTCTCTCCCTCCTCTCCTCTCTCCCTCCTCTCCTCTCTCCCTCCTCTCCTCTCTCCCTCCTCTCCTCTCTCCCTCCTCTCCTCTCTCCCTCCTCTCCTTTCTCACCTTCTATTCCCTCGCCCTCTGTTTCGCATTTGACCAGCAGCTACGAGCTGGGATATTTATCTAGTCCGGTTTTTTTCGGTAAAAAAATTTGCCGGCCCTTGAGTTAGAGTACCGGATGAGCCATGAATTGCTGCTCAATTAGCTGCACGACTCAGCAATTGTTCTTTGAGGCACGAAAATAGTTATAGTGAAAACTAGGGGCTGTCTTTCCTGCTCATAATAAACTGCTTGTTTATGGTTTTGTTTAATTGTCCAGTTTAAAAAAACTCCAAAATGAAACGAATGCTGTTTTTCGTATAATGCAGTAAACTTCTTTCTCAAATTTTTATTGCTATCCTGCAGTCTCAGCTCTTCCCTTTTTATGAGACTCTTATCTCATACTCGAAAAATGTCATTCAACTCAGCAGCAGAACCCCCCCCCAGTGTGCCAAATACTTGATAATAAACTCAACCGTATTCCGGTCAAGCGCTTTGTTTACTGCAGGTGCTCTATAGGGAGAGAGAAAGCAAGCCATAATTCTTTTTGTCAGATTTAGCTGTATTCTCAGCAATATTGGCCGCCCCCAGCCCCAAAAAGCAGGTTTTCCATTTCTGCTTGGCCCATTGTTTTCTTTCTGTGCTGCAACAACAAAAATTCGTTGTCAGCCAGTTAAGCGGGTCGAGAGAGGCAAAGACAACGTCACAGGGCGCGTGTCCAGGACGAGGGAATCAGCCAGCAGGCGGTGTCAACGAAACACCGAGTGAGCGCCTGCCCCCGCCGGTAGTGTCTGCAGCGTCAGCAGCAGAACCTCCTGCACCGGTTGCGGGCAGTAGGACTTGGCTCGGATAATATGGCCTCCCAGCTGGAGTTGCCGACGGCGCAACAGTTTGCTTGTACGGGACAGGCCGGTGCGGCGATGGAGTGCCGCATTGCATTGGTGACTCGCTCGTAGCCGATCCTGAAGGCGGCGCGCAGCAGACCAGCGTGCGCCGCATCGACCTGCTGTTCAAGCGAATCTGTCAGCGTCCAAGTCTCAGGACTGTCCGTAGACTGTCCGTACAACAGGACAGTCTCGACCACCGCCTGGAACAGCGCCGCCCTCTGGCGGTCAGGCAGGGCTTCTGATTGCAGGAAAACCCTCACGGAGCGGAAGGCAGCCCAGGCAAGTCCACGGCAACGTCGGAGATCCTCGCGAACAACTCACACCAGATGCCGAGGTAGACGAACTGCTGACAGAGCGGAAGCTTCGTCGCCCTCCCGTCAGCGCCTCGGAAGAAAATCGCAGCCTCGATGTCGTCCAGCATGCAGAGCACGGCAGTCTTCTGCGTGTTGACCACCAGGCCGACGCTCGCCGCAAAGCTTAACAGCCGGTCCAGCTGGTGCTCGGCGCCCTCGGCGCCTTGACGTAGCCAAGCACGCTGAGCCGCCCACGTGTCGACCCACGCGTCGCTGCAGAAGAAAGCCGTCGTCGCTAGAAGAAAGAGCGATCCACCCAGTCCAGCACCAGGACGAACAGGAGCGGCGCAAGCGTAACTTCCTGAAGCAACCCAGAAGATGTCTCAAAGAAATTCGACAGGCCGTCCGGTGTCAGCACAGCAGCGCTCGTGCCATGGTACAGCGCCATGACGGCGGAAATCAGCTGCTCTGGCACATTGTACGCACGGAGCACCATTGGGAGCTCGGCCCTCCTGAAGTCAATAAAGAGAGCAATCAGGCTCTGGGCCTGCGCTTCCACGATGACTCGGCGAAGAGCCAGGATCTGCGCCAATGTGCCGCGATGGGGCCGGAACCCGTTCTGCTCAGCCGCGAAAACGATAGCAGCATGAATTAGCGTTCTTTGTCTTCAAGACTATGTGAGGTTGGGTTTTGCTTTCGTGCTCCATGTTCAAGAACCTTCAACTAGCGACCTTCGTATGCAAACCTTTGTCCAGACCTTCTTCTGCCAACCAGGCCCAGGGGGACCAGAGGGGCTGGCAGGGTCTGATCCGTGGGGGAACCCTGAGGGAGTCGATGAGCAGCTCTTGCCAGTAATCTGGCAGGCAGGATCGCGGCGAAGGTGCATTCGGTCTGTTGTCACCTGCCATTCTTGTCAGGCGCTTTTCAACCACCCGCCGTCCCATCTCCGCATCCGCACAGATTTCGCCTCCTTTGCCCTCTCACTCCCCGGGTACCTCTGTCCTAACTCCGATCGGGCTATTCCAATCATCGACTCAGACTTTTAAAATAACCTTCATCCAGTTAACAACATTCATCCAGCTACCTTCGTCAAGTAACTTTCGTCCAGCTATCTTCGTCAAGTAACTTTCGTCCAGCTACCTTCGTCAAGTAACTTTCGTCCAGCTACCTTTGTCCAGCTACCTTCGTCAAGTAACTTTCGTCCAGCTACCTTCGTCAAGTAACTTTCGTCCAGCTACCTTTGTCCAGCTACCTTCGTCAAGTAACTTTCGTCCAGCTATCTTCGTCAAGTAACTTTCGTCCAGCTACCTTTGTCCAGCTACCTTCGTCAAGTAACCTTCGTCCAGCTACCTTCGTCAAACAACCTTTTCTCTCGCTTAATTAAAACACTCGGGTGAGCCAAAACTGGTCACCAGCAAAAGGCCTTAGGTTTTGTGTAGCCAATAATTATGCCATGGTCAGTATTGAAATTTTAGTTTTAAAGAATAGCTGACAGAAGCAGGGCACATTTGCTTGGCTCAGATATAGGTAGCACTCAAATACCATAGCCAGCAGCTTCAATGGTCTGTTTTCCGACCTTTGTATAAGACCTTCTATTGTGTGGCCTCAGTACAGACTTTGTCGAAAGCTTTTGCGACTCTCGCATTGTCTGTCGCCAACGTCTCCATTTTGTTTTTGGTCCTCTCTTGCACCTTGTTTGGCTACTTAAGACTAATTTGAGTATAACGCACAGCTACAGCACGTGTTGCAGCTTCAAAAGCACTAGAATAGTTAGGAGAACGTCTCACAGATACCTATAGTCTGCGCAAAAAAACTATTTCTTTACATACCCTCTATTTCCTAGCCGTCTGGTAAATTCTGCTAGTGCTGCCTCAGCCTCAGGTAATTAACTGTAGGTCAGCGGAATGTTCATTGGAATGACATTGTTACTGCCTGTGCCTGCGCATTTGTATTCTATAGAACTCCGCTTGGCAGAGCTGTTTTAACTGTTAGCTGGGTGAACTGTAGCAATGCAGAGTTAAGCGTCTTGCTCAAGGATACAAATTATTCGGAGTGGGTCCAGAATCGAACCCCCGACATTTCAATCGTGAGAGCGACGTCTAACCTCTAGGCTACAACTGCCTTAAAATCGCCATAGCTGTAAAATGGGTGCCAGCATTAGCTGGGGTAATTGAGGGTGTGTGTGGCAACCTCCCAGTCCTTGGACTGAACAGCCGTATGCAGCCTTCAGATGCGCCGCGCAATAGCTGCGGCTGAGCTGTCGGTTGCACTCCTGCCCATTAGGGCAGGTGTTATCGAAGCTGGGTTGGTTTCCTGGAAGCTGGGTTGGTTTCCTGGAAGCTGGGTTGGTTTCCTGGAAGCTGGGTTGGTTTCCTGGAAGTTGGGTTGGTTTCCTGGGAGCTGGGTTGGTTTCCTGGAGCTGGGTTGGTTTCCTGGAAGCTGGGTTGGTTTCCTGGGAGCTGGGTTGGTTTCCTGGAAGCTGGGTTGGTTTCCTGGAGCTGGGTTGGTTTCCTGGAAGCTGGGTTGGTTTCCTGGGAGCTGGGTTGGTTTCCTGGAAGCTGGGTTGGTTTCCTGGGAGCTGGGTTGGTTTCCTGGAAGCTGGGTTGGTTTCCTGGAAGCTGGGTTGGTTTCCTGGAAGCTGGGTTGGTTTCCTGGGAGCTGGGTTGGTTTCCTGGAAGCTGGGTTGGTTTCCTGGAAGCTGGGTT